>JADDOH010005135.1:0-187088 GCA_016648135.1 Agrypnia vestita
AGGTTTATACATAATTAAAATACAACAAACGATTAAATGTAAAAGAAAAATAAAAGGTATAAATGTAAAAGGTATATATATACATAGTTTAAACATAATGGGGTTAGACATATATGTAAAAAAAAGTATATATGCAAAAAGTGTAAAGTAGCAGGTTTATACATAATTAAAATACAACAAACGATTAAATGTAAAAGAAAAATAAAGGGTATAAATGTAAAAGGTATATATATACATAGTTTAAACGTAATGAGGTTAGAAATATATGTAAAAAAAAAGTATATATGCAAAAGTGTAAAGTAGCAGGTTTATACATAATTAAAATACAACAAACGATTAAATGTAAAAGAAAAATAAAGGGTATAAATGTAAAAAAGTATATATACATAGTTTAAACATAATGGGGTTAGACATGTATGAAAAAAAAGTATATATGCAAAAGTGTAAAGTAGTGATCTCAGAAATTTTTACTCACCGATAATATAGCAATATTAAATTTGAATAGCCAGCTATATATATATAAAAAATTTAAGACATTATATAAAAATTTAATATTTTGAAAAGAAATGATCATATAGTGTTTTTTAAATTTTGAGAGAGATAGATTTAAAATGTCGACATATGTAGGTAGTTCATTGCCAAGTTTGTGCATTGATAACAAAATTATATTATTCTTAATATGATGTAATGAATATGGTTGCATGATTGACATCTTCGTCGACAGTCTGGAGAAAGTAAAGTTTACACTTAAAGAGGCAATACTGCTTCGTTACTGACTTCAGCTGTTAATATGTAATGGTGGGTAATATATATTTTTCGTACACATTGCCGCTTTGTACTTTATATTTTTAATTTCTGTACTCATGTTTCGATGCTATTCCGGTACTTTTAATAATTTGCTACTTGTAATTTATATTGTTTAATGTATGTTCTTTTAATTTTATGATATATTTTTTCATGTAAAAGCCTATACGCATTGCTGCTCGTTACCTACTCTACATTTTTAATTTTTATACTCATGATTTGGTGCTATTCCTGAAACTTTTAATGTATGTGCTTTTTGAAATTTATTTTATACTCTTTATGTAAAAGCCTAATGGGCGTAAACAAATAAATAAAAATAAATAAATAAATAATTTTATTATCATCTCGAATACTTGATATCCACTCTCCGGAAAATTTTAATATATTTTAAATCATTTTAATATAATTTATCATTTTAATATGGTTTAGGAATAACGGAATTCTGTAATTTCTACGAGTATAAACAACCCCAATATTACCAAATCCATTTTATGTAGTGAAAGACGCGGGACTTATATTCTCCCTAAAATGTAAAATGAACCCGGTCTAGATGAGGCATCCTTATTTAGTTTCAGGACAACGAGGTTTACGCGTTCCACGAGGAATATGATATAACCCGATCTAAACGAAGGTAATTTTATACAATTTTAGGACAACGGAACTTACAAATTTCATAAAGTATATCGTGAAGCCAATCTAGGCGGAGACACTACGTATATTTTAAACAGAGTAAGGGTTTAAATTTTACCATCAAGTCTAATATACCGCAAGAACGTCCTAGGCATAGTAAACAAAATAGCGGTCAAAACTGAAGTGTTTCTATGTTCACACGTTTAGCTCAACACGAATATTATAAGTTTCACAGTTATAATACAAGACGCGAATTCCTAAACGAATCATTTTAAAATAGTTCTAATTGGAATCTACATGTTTCATATTTATTAAATGAAGGCGCGAATTCTAAACGAAACACTAACATTGTTTAAAACGGGACCCTATATTTATATATGCTTAAAATGAAACGCGAATTCCTGAACGATAGCATTTTATATAACTAAATGTAACGAAATCTTATATAGTTTATAAATAAGAAGACCCGGCCCCAGGCGGTTTTTATATATTTTCAATATAACGAGGCCCTATAACATCTTTATAAGTATAATACAACCCCGGTCTAACGAAACAATGTACTAGAAGTTTTTATATGTTTGAATACATGATATACGTTTTTTTTTTATACACGTTTTTATACGCGAGATTTACGTCTTCGTACAGTACGAAGTACCCCAAATTATACAATCGCGAAGTTTACATCACTCCTAATGTATAACCAGAACTAATTGAAACATTTTTCATAGTTTAAGTCCGCGAGGCAAATATCTTTCATAAAATATAAAATAACCAGAATCAAATTAAACATATTTTTTACCTTATAGACTTTCCCCAACGCGCGTAATAATCCCGGCCACATGAAACGTTTTTATATGTTTTAATAGCGCGGGACCTATGTTTTCCTATATAATATAAGATAACCCGGGCCGAACGGAAGCAATTTTATATACTTTATAAAATAGTGAAACTTGTACTTCTGTAAAACCGTAAATAAACCCCGACCCCCACGAGACTATTTTATATAATTTTTTAGAATAATGAAATCTCATACATCTGTAAAATTGTAAATAAACCCCGATTCTCACGGAATTACTCTATATAATTTTAAACGAAATGAAAATCTAGATTATTATGGGCTGAACCTGATACCCCGCGAGATCAGCTATATATTTTTCACTAGACGTATTTTTAATCCCAGAATTTATTCGCTATAATTTTAACGGACTCTTACTATTAAACATAAACAAGAGAAATTATTAAAATAAACTAAATATCCTTTCAATAACTAAAATAAATCCGGTCTAATCGAAACATTTCATATAACGAAATATTATATGCCTTACAAATGTAAAAATTAAAATGTGACCAAGTTAAATTAATTAAATTTTAGCAAAAAATAGGTAATTTTATAAGACTTATTTAAAATCGAATCTGTTAGTAACAACCCTTTTATCTTTTAACAATTTCCCGCGTGTTTAGCATAAAATAGGTATCTTTATAACGCACAGCTAGTTTCCAGAGATCCGCCAATACTATACTTAGTAAAACGAGAATTTAACTAAATTTGAACTCTACCGTTTCCTGAAATTCTGCGAATATTATTCTGTGAACCTAGTAAGACGACAAAAATAATTAACTTTATAGAACATAGTGATTTCCGAAGTTCCGATATGCCAGATTAATTACCTTTATAAAATAAAATCAATCCCGTACTCTGAGTTAAAACTCTTTTAACAGGACCTCGCGTATTTAGCATAAGATAGGTATTTTTACAAGATTTATTAACAATTTCCCGCGTGTTTAGCATAAAATAGGTATCTTTATAACGCACAGCTAGTTTCCGGAGATCTGCAAATATCAGTTCTATATATGCCGGACTAATCAACTTAATAAAGCGCAGTAATTTCCGAAGTTCTAATATGCCAAATTAATTACCCTTTATAAAATAAAATCAAACCCGTACCCCCCTTTTCTTTTAACGTGAGCAACCAACAATGTCGAAGAGTATATTTACCCGTACGCACTTTCACTATAATTTTCACTCACTGAGGCACTCTAAGTCGACGGTAACTTTCACTCACGGTTCTATCACTCGAAAAAACAACCGACGCAGATTTTGCGCTCTCGTAGACCGTCACCAACTGCCTGATTTCTGCTGTGTCTTGACATTTTAAAACCCCCCTAGCGGGAAAAGGTCCTAAGTCGTGTGTTTCCAGGATTTTCAATATTCTACTTCTCTTGAAACCAAATTCTTTGTTCCTAAGATTCAATTTGGCAAAAAAAAACCATATCTCCACTCGGATATGTCAGTTGATCCCACCTCCTGTTGCCATCTCTATCTCCATCCCTGTGCCCATATGGGACGGACTCAGTGGCTTCGGACGAATTGAACTCGCTTCACAAGCGCGATAATTAATTTTTAATATTTAATTTCTAAGTTCAGTCCATATTGTCGTTTGATCAACCGTAACTACAATCTATCGGGTACTCCCCTAATCATAGTTGATGTTTCTTCATTATCTACCATTATTATGCCCCGTTCCCTCGTATTTCCACCCGTCTTTATCGGAAATTTAACGTTTCTTGGCCGCTATATCATGGAATCAATTTCCATATATTCACCACGTGCACACTGCATACCTAGATATAACAATCATCCAAAGGTACTATACCTAATTTTAAATTAATTTTGGGCGATCTTTTCTCGTGAATCATCCAATGAATCCTGTCTTTTGCCCGCGACTCTCCGCGCACAGGGACGTATTAGTCCCTCCGTTGCGGAATTTAAACATAATTTGTAACCATTTATTATTATTTTTATTGGCAGTAAGATTGATCCACAAAATAACTATGTTACATAGACAGTGAATATTCTCGAACAATATAATACTGGAAGAGTACTATTCGCTATAACACAATAAACTATTAATGTAAGTTAAATTAAATTTTTAAATTCAGTGGAAGATTTTTAAGATCGTTTTGCTTTTAATTTTTTTCCCAAAACAAAATAAATAAATAAATAAATAAACACACAGATACACACTCACACAACCCACTATTGGACATGTTTTTATTATTCTTTTATCGATTGTATGTATGTGTTTTCGCGTAATTGGCCCAAAACTCTGTGCATCAATTATTGTCTTTTCTTCAAAGATTGATTAATTATATGGCTGTAAGAAACCCAATAAATGAAAACAAATAAAACAAATAAGTAAATAAACCTCCAGTGCCGCAGGCAAGGCGTCGGATTAATTCAGTGCTCATTCATTGCCAAGGCACTGGACGCCTCCGCTGATAACTATATACCGCTCACCATGTTCTTAGAAGTGTGTTGAAAGATTGCTAGTATCTGTCGAATCGGTCTCAAGTAGTTGTCTGTATTTGTACGTTTATCATTATTACATGCTCTTGCTATATCCGTTCCACTTCACATTATTGTTCCTCCCGTCTTCGAATTTCTATCACACTATGTTCTCCTATGTTTTTGGTACTTATATGCTTGCTTTTTACTTGCATTTACTCCTATATATATTTGTTTCATTTATCCATCCATCTATAAGATCCCCATACGCTTTATCCTTTTATTTCATGTGTATATGGGCCGCAAATTCATATTATTTTATTTACAATATTCTTATCTAGATACACTTGTTCCAATTATGTTTTGTGGTTATTACTACCAAACCCGGCGAAATCTGAGCTAGAATAGCCAATCGTATACACGTTACCCGTCCTGTTGAAACTACGCTAACGTCGGACAGGTTTGTAGTGATTACATAGTTAATATATTGTATCTATATTCGAGTATATTATTTTCTTGTCGTGCCATTAATATGCTTACACGTTATCGTTATCTCTTTCCTAACCGTATATACCGTCATTGCACAATTACCTATCTGTTGTAAAAGCCTGAAGAGCGTTAGTCTACAGATAAATATAATAGAATTATAGTTAACTTTTCTATCTGCCTACGTTATCCGCCCGCGAAACGAAAATAAATCATTATCCGCTCAGTTAAGGTCACCCCTCTGGTACAACGTAATTCCGTCTCGCGATCCCCCGATTAGGACCTGCCTTCCTTGCCTTTGCTCATATTCTGCTATCTCTCTCGCGCGGCAATCCACTTAAGAAGGCGATTAATGACGTTTAAGCGGTTTCAAAACCACAGCAAAAAAGTCTATAATTCAGAAACCTCGTGGAACTGTCAATATCATCGTCACCTTAGAGTAGACGTTAATCGGTTTTTTAACGGCTCTAAACGCAATAATCGCGCCCCAAATCTCTGAAAACCATGTTCAGCTTTTTTATGTGAAGCACATGCGGACCGCTCGGACCGCATCGATCGTCAACCATTTGTACCAAACACGGCTTTACCACAAGATCAATATGATTTATAAAAATTGAATAGTAACTGCCCGTAACCTATATCCGATCAATCGCTACTAACTCCCTCCCAATACTAGCGTTTCATCATTCCCAAATTTTTGTAGCTCCAATACTACGGCCAGTTTAGCTCAATTTTTCCCCGCGTAGCATTTAAATCATCTTAGAGTTCAAAATAAAAATAATAAAATAAAAAAAAAAATCTATAGAAACAGGTGATTCATCACAACCTTGTGTAATCTTTTATTATTTATCGTTCCAGTTCTTAAATCTTAACGATTGGTTACAAAATATTGTGGCCCTGGAAATCGGATGACTGCTCTACCATTTATATTTTTTATTTATTTTTTTATTTATTCGGAAAACAATAATTAAATAAATACAAAGTATGGGAAACATAAAAGCCAATTTTAGGTTTTCACTTGTATTGTATTGTCACGAAATCTGGCTGTGGAGGCAAATAAAACATTAAAAAAATAATTTTCGATTTATTTATTCCACAAAGTCACTGGACACGAATTTAACGAAGCACTGTTCATTAATTCACTTTTTTGTATTTGTGAAATATTCAAGAGTGACACACAGTAATAATAATAAAAATGGATAATCTCTATATTATTTTGTTTGACACTTGTTTAAATAATTATATTTATAACCAAAAAAAATATTATTTTATTACGAAATATTATGCAGGTCATGAAGGCTACACAAATTACTTTTTAGGATTATGTGATAATTATAATATAGGTAGAGAGTATTTAACGTTGTTACGATTAAGATAAAAAATATTATTTTAATACATCATAAAATCTAGACTGATAAAAAGATACTGCGCCAATAATAATACCTTTATTTAGTTATATAAGTGCCAAAATTCAAATAAATATCTTCTATATAAAACTGCATATTTTCATTTATGTTATTATTTCCTAGTCATAAACGGAGTGGAGACAATGGCCCTTACAAAGAAAAGTGTAGAAAAGCTCAAATGCACGCAACAATCCATGGAGAGATCCATACTTGGAATAAGCCTAAAAGATAGAATAAGAAATGGTCAAATTAGGCACAGAACTAGATTAGTGGATATCATGGATCGTGTGGTGAAGCTAAATGGCAATGGAAAGGATATGTTGCAAGGCAAGATGCTATAAGATGGACTCCCAGAATTCTAAAATGGAAGAGACCTTGGGAGAATAAAAGAGGCGTCAGAAAACCTCAAAAGAGATGGTCCGATGACATAACCACTGTGGGGGGGAAAGAAATGGCTGCAATAAGCAAATAACAAGGAAGAATGGAAGGGCATGGAAGAGGCCTATATCCAGCATTGGAGAGATGAAGGCTGAAAAAGAAAAAAGAAGAAAAAGTTATGAATAGCTATCTTGGTCATTCCCGGATTGGCCTTCCTTAATCCCGTAATTCCGGGATTGGAAAAATTCGCCGGGATAATACCATTTTTATACCCCACATACACGATAGAATACGCCAGAAAATTATTATTTTCAATTTTTTAAATCAAAAGGTATACATTTTTTAGCTAATATTTTGATACGTAAGTATTTCTGGATGATATTCGATATTTTACTTACAACCAGTGCCGCTTACTATGCTTTTATGGTCTTTTCTGATGCAGTTTTGTCATTTGTTATTATTATTATTATAAAAATTACATGAATAACTGATTTTCTTTCATTTCAAAAATGTCTAATCACCATCGCGCCGTTTCCCCGTAGGGGTAGGCAGAGAGGATAGAGCGCCACACTCTTCTGTCCTGACATACACATCCACATTCATACATCTTCGCATGCAAGCTCGCTAGATGTTGAGGCTTTTAACGGGACCATCCTCCAGTATCTGGTTAATCTGGTTATGCACGTTTTCTGCGGTCGCCCTCTCTTTCTAGCGCCATCAACACTTGCATTATATATCTTTCTTACCATTCTTTCCTCATTTATTCGCTCAACATGCCCAAACCATTCTATTAATTATGCTAAGATCAGCTTTACATTCATCCTATATATCTTTAACACTTCACTATAATTTATATAATAAGGCTTGATCAGAAATCCGAGTGGAATGAACGTCGCACCCTTGCAGCGTTGCATTTAGTATGCGAAAAAGAACCGACTTTATTAACAAACACAACACCCGATAAAAAATATTTATCGACGGTATTTGCGTTTTAGATTTGAATGGCTTTTAGCTCGAAACGGGGAAATAATTCCAATTGGTTCCATCCGAGTTAATTGCCACACAAAAACCAATCAGAACTTGTAAACACTATACATGCACTCATATATATTGTGGATAATTTTTAAAGAGCGATGTGAGAGATATAACTAATGTCATTATCAATTAATAATAATAATAATAATAATAATGTTTATTCCAGCGTAACCAGGTTGTTAATGCAAGACCTGGTCCGCCATATAAATTACAAATTACATATAGGTTATATTGAAGCATAATCACATAGAGAGAAAATATAAAAAAGAAAAAAGAAGAATATTTTGAGTTTGTCCAAATTTTTCAGAATAACAGTACTGGAGTTTGTCCCAGGGATATCAATCAATCAATATATATTATAGATGTCTCACAGAGACGAAATTATATTTTTATGGGAAAGTATTGTATGAAAGTCTTTGGGTGTTCATAGGGCTTACGACCTATCATACAGCTGGCTTAAGTGATCACTTTACACATTGTAACGTTCCCATTTCCACCCATGTTAGATTACCATGTCTATTAAATTTTTGGAAGTTGTATATATTTAAATAATACGACATGTTCCGTATATGTGTTGCAACAATTCTTAGCGTGACTGGCATCCAAAGCTTTTTCATTCCCCTTAAATGACCACAGATGTCACTAATCTACATCTATTTAATGATTTTTGGATTTTTTTTAGCAACACTGCACTAGAATATGCCTGAAATATCTTTTCAAAACGATAGATCGTAAGCCCTATGTTTCGCACACGATCAATCCAGCGGCATAAAATTGAATTTTTTAAATTTAATAAAAATAACAATATATGGCCGTGTGTGTGTATGTGTAATTGTTTCCATAAGGTTTATTTTTTGAACATTTATGCATTTAGTTTATAATATTTCTTATACTCGCGTCGAGGCCTCGACAACTTGAATAGTTTTAAGAATTTTTTGTAATTTTATTCTATATGTAATTTGTAATTTTTTATTGTAAATAAAATGAGTGGAATTAGCGGTCTTATTACTGACGAATCCTGACTGGAGATATAAGGTTTTGTGCATTATTAGGACATCCGCGAGATTCGGAAATAAACGTATCTCACTGTGGAGGATGACGGCCGATCTCGCGGATTAAATTAAATAGCAAAAATATGTTTTTTGCCAGTTTTCAGATAACTGCGCAGCAGATTTGAAAGGCCGTTAAAATGGTCAGGCAGGCCGACGTTTGAACGCGACAAGCCGGCGCCTGGCGGGGGCCAGCTGGTGGCGGGGGCCGCTGGTTTATGGACCAGACGTACGCGGCGCGTGGAAAGTTTGCAACGCCGTAAAATCAGAAAGTTCACGAGATGAACTCAGAAAAAGTGCACAAAACCTGGCATGTCATTTCCTGTCAGAATTCGTTATAAAATAAAGAATCGGATTAGTTTGGAAGGAGATACATCGAGAGATAGGAATCGGCCTTTTTTGAGGCGATTTATGAACGCCGACACATCCGGACACATTGGTACTAATTAAATTCACATGCGGATGTGCCAGGCGTTCAATTTGACGTAACATTTACATATGTACACCTCCCCGTTCGGGAGATAATTTGGCTAGGCGGGCAAAATAGTCCGTCTAGAGGATGGGCCGGCACAGTATGATCCGCTCGGGAATGCTGCGCTGACCACCATCCGCCACTGGGTATTCTCGAGATGTCTCTCCCCTCCCTTACTAATCCCATTTTGACCGTTGATTTCCCACTGTGTCTAGATTTTAAGTATAAATAAAGGAAGATTCCGCAGACTCAGCATCCTCAGTTCGCCGAGATTACTTTTACCTTGTTACGCTGCCGGTCCGCGGAATCGTTTTTTGCTAAATAAAGTGTCTTTTATTTTTAATTTAAATTCCTGAAAAAGTGTTTTTTGTTGTTGCTTTCGAATTTACCTTTGTGCTTAAAATATTATAAATTTCTACTGAATTTCTCCCACCGTAACACGGAGACCCACCCTATATTTAGCTATTTTTAAATTCGGTTTTTTAGCCGCTCGGGTTTTAAAATATTTTGGGAATTTTTAAATAGTTTTTCGAACTTGGTATGGCCTTGTGCGTACCACCCTATGAACACCCAAAGACTTCAATACCCAATTTCCTATCAAAATATAATTTCGTCTCTGTGAGACGACACCTGTAATATATTGACTAATTTGAAAAAAAAAGCGCGATTAAATTTTGAAAATAATATATATATATATATATATATATATATAACATAAAAATACGACAATGAATATACATACACATATAAAAGCAAATTCAAAGATCTTAAATAATAATATGAATAATAATTCTAAAATATTATTAATAGTATGGAACGCTTCAAGTCTTGTGACACTACCGCTCGTTACGGTTATGGTACCACATATCTGTAGCTATTCTGCAACCTATGCCACTCTTTAATTAAGGATCCAGACCTCCGTGACAGCGCTGCTTGCACTAGAGAGTTGGTGCTATGCTCCAGCCTCAGCTTAAGATAATTAAGAGATATCCAAGCCTTTTCACACTAAGTTTTATAACACCAATCTAGGCTATTTTTCTCTTCTACCTAGAATGATCAACTACTATAACTAAATCTCATCCAGGGACGTCTTAATATATTCTTTATATATTATATATAAGCCAGGCAGCCTTAATATATTCTTTAGGACACATACTCATTTCAAAAGTGAAATATGAATAAACTTTGTTGACTGTCGCTTCAACGTGTAATACGTGGTTACCACAGACACACGGTGTTGACCTTGGAACCCGCGCATTCGCCGTAAATCTTGCTAATCTATAACTCATTCCATTCATCAATAACTATCTGTGCCCGCGCGGCTTCGCAAGCGTTGATTTTTAGTACACTGTTTGGATCGTCATAGAACTTTCACTAACCTTCTAGAACATTCTCCTTCCAGAACTTTCAAGAAATTTATTGAATGTACAGGAATCTTCTAGACACACCGTCACATTTCGCCACTCAGTTTAGAATCTTATAGAACTTAAGGGAATTTTCTAGAACCTTCTTCTTCCAGAACTTTATAGAGCAGGTTTTTCCGGAACCTTCTAGACTCACCGACACAGTTGGTGCGCCTATTTTGAAACAATCTGAAGTATTTGCAGCCTTCCCATAACAAAACAATGTGCTAGAAAGCACATTTTTGTCACCCACTCCCACGCGAGCACAGCCACCCCCATCAAACTCGCATATTTTCGATGTAACACCAAGGGCTATCCACCACCATAACCACCGGTGGGTGGTTGTGGCTGGTTGTGGAGAAAACTTGGCGGGTAGGGAAACACGGGTTTTATATAGTATATATATATATCTATATATATATATATATAGATATATATATATATATATATATATATGTATGAATATTATATATACTGTAACGAGCTATTCGTTGACATTTGACAGTTCCATAAAAAAGTGTCACATGCGCAGAACGGCGGGCCGGTATGCCCAGTGGTTGAAATAAGAACTAACATGATTAAATAAATAGCGAAGAAATGGAAGGGTTCTTACCCGAGTAGAAAAACAAAAGAGAGCAGTTCTTTTGTCTTTGAATAAAAAAATAGTGTAGTATTGCGTTGCGAGCGATTGTAAAATGTCAGAGATAATATACAAGCGATAATAAAAGATTTATTTTACGAGTTGTGCCATTTCATTTTTTCGAGCGAGCCACGCCACGTAACAATATATATATATATATATATATATATATTGTTGATGGTATGTTTGTTAAAAAAAAGATAAATTATAGAAACTATTTATATGGGAAATGTGTATGGAAGTTTTTATATGATCGCCCGGAGTTTACGACTTGTACGAGCTGGCTTAAGGGATCACTTTACGCAATGCAACGTTCACTAATTCTACCGTAAGAACATGCACACTTTGTCAAATCAAATTTGAAGGTTATATATATGTTCGAAATCAGTTTCTTTCATAAATTCGAATGGGCTTTGATGGAGACATTTAAAGTCCTTCGCATGACATATACATTACAGATTTTGCAACTGGTAATGATACCTGGTGTATTTTAAAACTGGAATATTAGGCGATATTTTTTTAACGTACACGTACATATGTTATTCTTAAGAATAATTTAACGAATACACTAGAATATACCTGAAAATAATTATTTTCAATTTATTAATTCATTTTATAAAAGAGTAAATATTTTTAACAATTTAATTTGTATTTTCTGAGAGCACAGAAAAATATTGTTTAAAATAGACTTATCATTCAGTTTGCTACGAATTTCTCAGAATTAGCTACGGATCCCACGCCAGAGAGTAAGAAAATACTACAATAAAATTCTAAGCCTATATTTATCAACTGGCTCATATACATAATGTAATTGAATAAAAATTGAATCTGTTTAAAATTTTCACAAATAAAATACAGGTATTGTGAATGCTTCTTCCGAGTGAAATGAATGAATAAGTCATCTCATTCATTCATTTCACTCGGAAGAAGCGCTTCACACGAAGGTAAGCGTCGATAGCACCCGATATAGAATACCTGACCAGGGAAACCGGTTATATGAAGATGGTCTTATTAAAACAATCAATGAGCTTGCATGATTTTATTTTATTCTTTAGCAGGTCATTATTGACCCTAAAAGATGGTCCTAGAGTGACATTACAGTACAAAATATAAACATTTTAAATATGATATAATTACACAATACACTTTTTGTGATAAATTCATAATAAGTAATGACTTAAGTGTAAAAATAAATTGTAAATAATATTCAGAACATAAAAAAAACTGTCGCAAATCAATCCCAGGAATTTCCAGGAGGTTTAGTTTTCTGTAGCACAGATCAATAGATCTACTGAAAAAAAAAGAAGAAGAAGAAGAAATCAATTTCATTTAAGCTACGTGGAGTTTTGAAAGTATGTATCGCTGTCTAACTTTGGAGCTTAAGGCTGGACATTCACTGCAAATGTATATATATTTCGGCTTTTTTTACGAAAATGTGGGTTTTTATTATTCATTTATATCTGAATGAATATTCGAGATTGCAATTTTTTTAGGGCAATATATTAGATTATTTTTATATTGTTGTATAAAAGTAATAAACCGAACATTATTTGCAATAATTGAAAAAATATAAGCATTAATCGACAGGCCGCGGCCAAGAAAAGTCCGTTTTAGTGTCCTAAGCGGCGCAAAGTTTTAATTAATATTTATATGTACCCATAATATATTTTTTATACGTATAAAGTAGACTTAATTAAGGAAATTAAGAAGTATTCAATATTAATAAAGATATATTGTTTTAAATTTGCAAGAAATTTTTACGTTTTTTGTTGATTTTAAAATGGTTTTTATTTATATTATTATTTGTAAAGGCACTGTAAGGCGTTAATTAATAAATTAATAATAAAAAAAAACTCTGCGTGACATCTTTAATGAATTTTGATTAATAACGATTACTTTGGAGACAAAAATCCAGTAATTGTGTTTTGAAAATTATAAACCTACTCAAATTAAATGAAATCTTGAATTATAGTTAAAAAGTATTTTAAATTATAATCATAAGTGCTTCCACGCACGAATGAATCAGAAAAACGAAGTTATAATACAATGGTTTTTCCATATTACAACATGCAAAATATTATATTATACGTATTCTTTTTTTAACCCTGAATGTGAAATCAGCCTTGGGTAATACAACGTGCTAAAATAATATCGTGAACAATATGTAAATGTTACTTAAATTCTTTCATTAAGAGCCTCGGATGCCTTCGAGCAAATTTTCAAACTCACTTAATAGAAATATTTACTAAGCGTTTCTTTTAGCAAATTCCTTTGAAATACGTTTATAATATTGTAACTTTGTGTCAGGTATGTGTATATTGTAAGTTACATAAAGAGTGTCTCGTAGCTAATAGCAAACACTTTGGATAAGTCTCCTTCATTCAAATTATAATACAAAAAATTCTTTACATATATCTTGAATCCAATGTCAATAGAAAAGTAGATAAACGACGTCAAAGTTTTCATTTTTTTAATTTTTGAAGGCCTCCATATAAAAGGGGAATGCGTGAAAAAAAAAATTACAGGGGAGATTAAAAAACACTTGAAATAAATAACCAGAATTATTATATATATATATATATATATATATTTTTATATTAATTATATTAATTATTATTTTTTTATTCTCTAATATTCACTTGCCAATTATCGACGTAAATTCTACGTGTTTAAAAAAAAAGTTTTCTTTGTTTATTTAAATAGCTAAGCAATCCAAGTAATATCGCCTAACAGTCGGCATCCGTCATATTTTTGTTAACACCTGATAATAATTAATGAATATAGACCCCTTTTCGAAGTTAGTCAACTTCTGAGGTCGAATTTCGGCAAGATAAATAATGAAGTCATGAAAAATAAAATATCGCATATGGTGCGAACTGTAATAAAGACTACTTATACTCCCTTTATATAACTCGTGGCGTCTGCTTGCTTGCCGGCTTGCCGGGTGAAAAAACTTTGGATCGATTTTTAACCCTTTTCCCGTGATCTAATCGAGCTGAAACTTGGCAAGTAGACTCGTGGCGTCGATCAAGAAGATCTATCAAATTTTTGTTAAAAAAAATAATAATTATAGTATAATTTCGGATGTTAAGAAATTTTATTGTTTTTTTCAAATTGGAATCATTAGAATAGTTTGATTAGCAACGGCGGCGACGGCCCGATAACGTCGCGGAATATTTTCTAAATTTTAATTACTCCGTCGGTATGCATATTAGGTTTTTCACTACGAATGACAAAAATCTAAATTGACTGACAAATGTTTTTAGAGTTTAATCTTCAAAGCATGAAGTGTCTTATCAAAGCTCAAAACATCTGACATTTTAGAAATATATTAAATTAATGAAAATTTGGTGTTATGTTGTATGTTTTAATTCGTCTTTAATTGTTGTTATATTTTACAAAGAAAGGTAGTATAATTAAAACATGGTTTTCATGGGTTACTTTTTTATTTGTTTATTAAACGCGGATATGGGCTTTTACAAAATATACAAAATATAAATTTTAAAAAATAATATAAGACAGATATACAGTCGAAAGGTTCAAGTACACATAATAGATTTGTGTTAATTTAGATTGCAGTTAAAAAGATTGTAGTACATCTTATAGATTTGTATAAATTAAAAAGAAAAGTTTGAGTAGTAAGAAGAAAAAGAAAAATTTAATATCCATTAACGTTAAATTGAGATGTAAAGAATTGTATCAACTTTGTCCTGTGCACAGTTATGTTATTATTAAAAATGTCGTCCGCCTCTGCATGTTCATTCCCTTTGTGACCTATAACTATAGTGTGTGTACTATACAGGCGCTATTTATAGAGACGCCTTCATTTCTAACTAATCTTTTGTAAAACTTTAGACTATGATTAAAGTAATTTGTATAAAATATTTAATATTCATTCGCTTTAATAGGTTCAATTGAAATAAAATGATAAAACCCTCGCAAAAAAAACGGTTGCTTCAAATTTCTGCGTGGTTTTAATCATTTTATTTAACGTGTATCAAAACGAATTAATTTTTTACATTCAATTTAAAAACTTGATGGTCCATATTTACAGCGACCCAACCTTGCTTCGCATATAGTCTAAACTATTGTTTTTTTTTAAATAGAGATGCGAACATGGAATACGTGTCACATTAATATACTATTTTCAAACTAAACTAAACGCTTGTGCCATGAAAATAGGACTCACTTGCTGGTTCGAAGTGAGGTACGAACCCGCGACCTTTGGATTACGAGACGAGACTCCTAACCACAAGACCAACAAGCTACTTTAAACCCTTTGTTTAAACTCATCATATCTTTTAAGATATTTATTTAAGATTCAGTATTGAGGACGAATTTTATCTGCGGTAGATGCTTAAGGTTATAGGTCGACCACAATCAAAAGACAATTTCCTAGCTTTGTCCGGTAAGAAGAAAGCGGTGGAAAGTTGCCTGGCAAGCCCGTATTACAAGCCTCAATATAATATTCCAAATAAATATATATTTTTTAGTTTAAAAAAGGTTACTTACCTACTTAATAGATAAACTTATTTTGTGTCCATTTTTTGCATCGTAACAACACACATTTTTTGCGCACATTCTTTTGAATGCGGTCTAGCTATAATAAGATGTTTAATTTTATAAGTATTGAATTGGTCGAAATTACTGGAAAGTTAATCATTATGTTTTAATTATACATTTGATTTTATAGACAAAAATGTATGGTGTAAGTTATCCTTTAAATATAGACATGTATATATTACCACTACACATGGCCTCCCAGAGTTCTGAAATAGAGACCTTGGGATTAGAAAAGAGGCATCGGAAAACCTGAAAAGAGATGGGCCGATGATATAGCCGCTGGGGGGGAAAGAAATGGCTATAATTAGCAAACGACAAGGAAGGATGAAAAGGGAAGGAAGAGGCCTATATCCAGCAGTGGAGAGACGAAGGCTGATGAAGAAGAAGAAGAGGATGCTACCACTGATATTTTTGTAGATCATTTAATTTTACACCATTCTTTCATACACGATTTTTCTCTAATGGAGTAGGCAGCGTTTTGCAAGAGAGCGCTTTGGCGGCAAATTTTTCCCGACTTGATTCACTAATACCGTTAACGCTCAACTCCTGTATGTGCCAGGGGAATTTTGAACACAAAAATAATTTTCTGGAGAAATGCAGACTAAAACAGTAAAAACTGCATACAAATCCTCGAGATTAGCGCGGTCACACAGACGGACACACCGCCGGGGACTATAAAAGTATCATTAATAAAAATTATAATTAATATAAATTAACTTTGTTTAAAACACTTATTTATTGAAAAAAATCAACATGTTTCAAAGCCAATGGCTTCTTCATCAGGAAAACAAAAATAATATTTAAAAATCGAAGTATATATCAAAAGTTATATATGGAAAATAATAATATAAAGTACCTAATTAATATGAAAATAAATTTAAAAGATAATTTAATTAAAGAAGCCATTGACTTTGAAACATGTTGATTTTTTTCAATAAATAAGTGGTTTAAACAAAGTTAATTTATATTAATTATAATTATGTTACCACAAAATAAATTTGCTACATTTGAAGAAGAAGAAAATAAAAGTATCATTTTAAAATATATAATTTTGTATAATAATAATTTTATAATATAGTAAATGATGGTATAATTTACACCAAACGCGTGCGATGAAGCATGACAACATACCAACTCCATTACAAGGATTTGCAGGTTATGTTACCAGCTGGGTCGGCGGGACATTTTTGGGGTGGATGTGTTTAACACTTCTTTAAACAACTTATAAGAAAAGTGTCTGTACCTTTAAACATGTCTTTCATTAGCCGCACTTAGTGTTTTTCCAAATTTCAGGTTTTCGCACATTGACTGCAACTTGTATTTGTGCGTACCTACCGTTTTGATATCTTCGCTAGCAACGCCTCTATTACTGTCCGTTTTGTAGATGCGTTGTATTTCTTTTCATTCTAAGTGCATACTGTAGATACTCCATTGATTTTTTTTTAATTTAACCCATCATCACGACGTTTCGTTGAAGTCGTATTCAACGAAACATCGAGAATTGTCTCTCGAAAAAACACACGGTTCTTATAAAATATCTGTAACCATCTACAGTTAAATATGCCTTACGACCGTAATAATAACCTTTACTCTTTAAAAACTCTAGCAGTCTAAAAACATTAGTTTTTAAAGCCTTATTATTATGTCACTTATTTTAGGGTATTTTTGTTGTTTCAATTCCCTTTTTTTCCTCCCCTAAATAAATTCGCTTTTTCTTCTTTGAGGGTCGTCCGCCGAACGGATGTTTGCTATCGTGTTGGCTGCTGGACTTTGTTTACAGCTGACCGGAAGGGAGATTCTAATGCCTGACCGAACTATTTAAACATGAATAGAAAAACCTTTTTTCCCCTAAAAAAAGCTTTTGAGGTTCGTGAGATTCTCCTGCCCAGGATTAATTTAAATTCGCTTTGTAATTTCCCTAACTGACTAAAAAAATTACCACAGATTGTTAGTTAACTTTGTAAAAACCACTACCAGATTTTAGGTCTACCGGTTTCGAGACGTACCCGTCTCTTCGTCAGGACCAACACTACATTACTACATTCACAACACTACACACCTCAACCATAGTATCGTTACACTTCCGCCAATAATTGATTACATGCGTGTTAGTCTTGTCAGGGACACACATGCACTGATTAGCCTAATGAATCATCAGGGATCTACCGAAAGAGAGTGAGAGGGGGCGTGTTTCATTAGGCTAATCAGTGCATGTTTGTCCCTGACAAGACTAACAATAGTAACAATATTAATAATAAAAAAATTACCGTCTCGTCATTTCGTCTTCTTCGGAATGTATATTGGTGTATATTTTTAAATTATACTCCTTAGGATGCATTTAGAGTGACATTTTATAATGCAACGAAACACGTGCGCATCATGCATCGGAATTTTTTACACCATTATATAGATTATTGTTTCAGTATATTATTTATATGCAACGAAGGAATGCTAAAGAAATTTCAAATCGTACAAAACAGAGCGATGCGCATAGTATTGAAGTGTAATAAGAGAACCAAAATAACAAAAATGTTGAATGCCCTAGGTCTAGAAACAGTAAATCAAAGAATAAAGTATAATGTATTGGTGCAAATATTTAAATTAAACACGGATTAGTACCCAAATACTTTGATGACAGGATGAAGCTGAATAGGGACTTTCATTCTTACAATATAAGAGGAAGTGACAACATAAGACTATCAAAGAAAAAGAAAAACACCTCAAAAAATTGTATAATGTACAAAGGTCTAAAAATCTTCGGTAGCCTGCCAAAGGAAATTCAAAACACGGCGAATATAAAGAGTGCAAACATTTTAAATGACTAGATTGAATGCAATATGTTTAAGCGAAATCATGATTAGCCCACACAACCTTATGTGTGGAACTTAATAATTAAGATAAATAAATAAATAAAGTCACGACTCGTCAATTAAAAGCTTTCGGTTTGGCGAGTAATTATTTAACATATGTAAATTATGCACGACGCGATTCATCTTGCACGGGAATGGATGGGGGAAACAAGATAAGAGTAACAACGGGGATGGGAATATGGTTATGAAGGAGGAAAGAAAAATGGACTGTATTTCTAAAATGAGGAACAGGAAGGAAACACAAAAGCCGAAATTTACCACCACGTGAATTTTTCCTTCTCCTTTTTCACTTCGATGATGAACTTAACGGCATATGCACATTTCAACCAACTAACTTGTTAACAGAGAATTGTTTGCGGAAAGGTTCGATACAAGTAACACAAATATTTGATGTTCGACAATATCTTTACACAACATAAAACGAAACTCAACGACAGGTTTCAACATTATATATATAGTTAAGGCGAGGGGAAGGAGGAAAGAAAAAAGGGTCAGAGTTATTATGGTGATTGAATAATGTGCTCACTTTTTCTATACAAGCAAAATGCAATTCGGTACGAGGGTACCTACTGTATTTAATGTGTATTTTAGATTTTTTAGCCGTTGATGGAGAAATATCATTGATGGCAATTATATTTTGACAGAATTCTGTCTATGTTCCAAGTTCAGGTATACAACACAAACAAAGATTTTCATTAATAACAGTTATCCATCAACTGATAAAAAAATAAAAAATACATTTGCATGTATAAAACGGAAAAACAAAAAAATATGTAGATCATTCAGTCACCATAATAACACATTACGAATTTGATCACAATTATGTTCTGAAAACTACATTAGCAAATAAAACATAAAAAAAAAATTTAACACAAGTAAATTATTATTTTTTTGTTTTATTATTATGTATTATTACATTTATTATAGATCGTGCCAAGCCTTGTGCAGCTTGTCGGTACGTTTCTTTTCCATTTTCTTGCATAAGTACATTTCATATTTAATTATAGGTATAATTTACATAGAGACAAAATATATATAAAAGATAATAATATTATATGAACATAAAAAAATTAAAAATAAACCTAGTAATGAGACTAGTAATAAATAATACACAAAAATGTAAAACAGTAAAAGATAATAATATTATATGAACATAACAAAACTTAAAAATAAACGTAGTAATGAGACTTGGTAACCAATCGAAATAATAAAAAAACATGAACATCAATATGAATACCGAAATCAAGATAAATGAAAAATCATGAAACAGCTCAAATAAAAAATAAAAAGGCATTGAGGCCAACAATTTGCGGCATGTGATTTGTCTAGATTTCCAGTGTTAAGTTATTTAGTAGAAATTTCCTTATTTCCCTCCCTCTTCTTGTAGGTTGGGTGATATTCTTGACGTGCTCCGTGATATTTTATTGAAGAATCGTGGTGCTGTGTTCTGTGTTGTTCTTGCTCCGTAGAAGTTGTTGATGTTGTTCACATTGAGTTGCCTGTTTGTGATTTGCCGAGTTCTATGGCTATGATTTAATAATTCATTTTCCTCTTCATAGTGCTGAACCCTTAATTAGGCGAATGGGGTGTCGTTCACCCCAAAGCATGTTTCCATGCTCATAACTTTTGAAATTTTTAATTTGGCGCGCTGGCCTTCTAGATAGATTACAATACAGTCGCGAGCGGTGCCCGGTTGTGAACGGTTGGACTTGGAGAGCGTGATGGTTTACGATACCCCAAGCGACTATTTGTGTGGTCGAAATTCTGGGTAGGTGAATAATTGTTAATTTTGTTATTTATGCTCTAAAACATTTTAATTTGACAAATAATAAATTTCAGTGATATTAATAGGCTAGAATATTTTTGAGGTTATGTTGTGTTTTTTTTAGGTTATCTTAAAATGTCACTTAAACTGAATGACCTGCAAATTGGGCAGCTGTTGGAAAAGAAAACGCTGAGATTTAATACATGATTTATTGAATACCGTTTAATTAATAAAACTAACGTACAAAGTCGCTTAACACTATTAAATGTAATACCATTCCTTAAATTAAACTGTTTTGTAAATGTATCACTAGTAAATAGACACATTATATTTGTTTTAACACTTCATTCACTATTCACTACAATATTCCATCAATTTCCCTACTTATTAATTTCACTTCGGTTTATTTCGCTACGTTAGAACATTCTAGAATCACTGTAGAATTACTGCTCGCTTGGTACTATTGGCTTCTCGCCGCTACCGCTCGCTTGGTTTGCCTGACCCGCCACCCGCGGCTACTTTCGCTTGTATTATTTCTGTCAACGCGTACGAAAAATCGCTCACTCCTTACTCCCGTGTGTCGTATTTGTATGGCTAATGCTGTTATCCAGACGTTTCTAGTGTTTTCGAGAAGTTCCTCGCGTTTTCCATATTTTTGGAGATGTTTCTCGAAAGTCGGAGGTGATTCCAGTTCCTCCGGAAGTATTGTGCCAACTTCAAACAACTGTCACTTGACAGAAGTGCGTGACTCCTTTTAGCCTCGTTAAAATATTAATAAGAAGAGTATGTGTTAAAGAATGTGTAAGTTGAAATGTTCTCGTTAATAAATATCTGATTTTGCATGTATTTTGAATTTTATTTTCATAATTCATTGTGGGGTGCTACGCATCCCGCGCGACCGCTCATGCATCTTTTTAGGCGCGCCCAATTAAGGGTTAAATGAGAGTAGACAGTGTTTCATCCGTCTCTCACAAAGACGGCGAAGGGGAAATGTCCGAAATTAGTAGTCCGGCCACCGAGGCGGTGTCTTGTTTGACGTGTCCGCTGTTAAAAGAGTCACGTGCCGGACATAAACGACACGTGTGTTGTCATCAGTCCCGCTGCATTAGTATGCAGGGCGGCTCGTAAGTCATGCAACCCTGAAAATTAATTAAAATGGGTTTTATTATTACGGCCCACGCCCTGTCGGCCCTCGCTAGCACTTTGTACTCGCTTGTATACAAGAATCTTCACAATTGGGAATGCTCTTATTAACGCTCTTTTACAAAAAATAAAGGTAAGGTAATTCAGCATATCGTCATGATCGTAGAACAGTGACGGATGTGCAAGAAATTCCATATTGACTTTTTTGGATCGTTAAAAAGTAAAAAAAAAAGAAGCCATCTAATCAATATATCGATCAATTTTTATATATAAAAAAAAACCTGTTTCCCTACCCGCCAAGTTTTCTCCACAACCAGCCACAAACACCCACCGATGGTTATGGTGGTGGATAGCCCTTAGTCTCGAATCGAAAATATGCGAGTTTGGTGGGGGTGGCTGGGCGTGGGTGGGAGTGGGTGACGAAAATGTGCTTTCTAGCACATTTTTTTTGTTATGGGAAGGCCGCAAATGCTTCAGATTGTTTCAAAATAGGCGCGCCGACTGTGTCTGTGAGTCCAGAAGGTTCCGGAAAACCTGCTTTAGAAAGTTCTGGAAGGAGAAGGTTCTAGAAAATTCCGGAAAGTTTTATAAGGTTCTAAACTGAGTGGCAGAATGTGTCGGTGTGTCAAGAAGGTTCCTGTACATTCGACAAATTTCTTAAAATTTCTGGAAGGAGAATGTTCTAGAAAGTTCGCGAAAGTTCTATGACGATTCAAACAGTGTACTAAAAATGTACGCGTGCGAAGCCGCGCGGTCACAGCTAGTGGTATATAAAAAGTGTATTTTTTCTCATTAATTTAAGCGTCTTTATATGAAATCGATATAACGACGGTTCTGATTTGCGACAATGCAGCATGTATAAAAACGTCGTTGTACTGCGCTGACTATATTTGAGGTTTGAAATGAATCCACTTTAAATAACTAACCCAAGTTTCAAAGGCAAATCTTTTGTAGTTATCGAGCTATGACCTAAAGTGTCTTTATGTAAATAAAACTTCAAACTGCTCTCCTGCAAACTTGAGAAAAATCACATGCGTCGTTATTCTACGATTATGACGATATATCATAACAATAATAATAGTTGGATAATTTATCTAGCGCCATTTTCGCGAGTGCTCACCTCAAGGGCGCTTTACACAGAAAATTATCTCACAAAACAGCTTACTGCTAAAAAAAATTATTCACTATTACTTATTCACTAGGTGGCATGCAATTAATGGAATTAACGTTTAATACTATAATATTTGAGAGTGTTTGGAAGAATTAGGTGTTTTCACTATGATTAGAAAACATTAGCTAGTGCTGCAACGGTCTGATTCTATAGGATTTTATATGATTGTCTAAATAAATGCGTCTTTAGTTTTTTTTAACTGCGGTAAGCTGTCTGCTTTTCTCAGTTTATTAAGTAGTTTGTTCCACAACTTTGGTCCAACCACCTAAAGTCTCCGAAACTACTTTCCAAGGCTGACGAAAATGTAGATAAAAAGTGATGGAAAAAATCCACATTTCTCGGAGACATCTCGATTAAAACTTACATGACTGAGATGGCCGAATGTTATGTATTATTGGGCGACAAAATAGCACAAAAGGAGTCGCTGGAACCATTAGGGAAATTAAAACATACACTCGAAACACTAATTCAACGTTGATTAACATCAAAAGTTTTCAATTTCAAAGCCGTTACAATTTCTCGTCTCTTTGAAAGAGTATTCAAGAGGCAAAAACTTGTTTTACATTTTTCGTTTTTGTAATACTATCTAGTGTCCTTGTTGCTATCTCGGCTGCTCAGCGTTTTACGACTCTCTTTGATAATTATACAAAGATATTGAAATTAATAGATAGAAGATAATAATGCTTTATTTATGCTATACGGTTTTTGCATTTTATTGATTATTTATTTAATGTGTACATTAAATGCACGCTGCGAGCATTTTAATATACTAGCTGTGCCCACGCGACTTCGCACGCATAGATTTTTAGTACACTGTTTGGATCGTCATAGAATTTCCGCGAACCATCTAGAACATTCTCCTTGCAGAACTTTAAAGAAATTAATTAAATGTACAGGAACCTTCTAAACACACCGACACATTCCAACACTCAGTTTAGAACCTTATAAAACTTTCGGGAATTTTCTAGAACCTTCTCCTTCCAGAACTTTCTAGAGCAGGTTTTTCCGGAACCTTTTAGACTCACAGACAGAGTCGGCGCGCCTATTTTGAAACAATCTGAAGCATTTGCGGCCTTCCCATAACAAAAAACTGTGTTAGAAAGCACATTTTTGTCAGCCACTCCCACCCACGCACAGCCACACCCACCAAAGTCGCATATTTTCGATGTTACACCAAGGGCTATCCACCATCATAACCACCGGTGGGTGGTTGTGGCTGGTTGTGGAGAAAACTTAGCTTGAAAAAAAACGGGTTTCTTCATATATATATATATATATATATATTGATTTGATATCCAATTTCTAATTTACTTTTTTTAATTTCTCAAGAAGATATGAAAAACCTGCTTGAATGAATATTCCTACATTTTTCATTTACATATGAGGCCATAATTATGAAAGTGGTCTAAGTCAAGAAATCGAAAAAATTGTGTTTATTAATTATTTCATGTCACACTGTTTTAAATATGTTGCAAAAATTAATATTGTGAAAAATATGAAGTGTATTGTTACAACATTCAACGGCATTCCGCTAATGTATTATTGATAGTGGACCAAGTCAGTTTGCACGTGTCAGCTTCCGTGACGCAGTTTGTTTTTACTTCTGTTGTACTTGAAAACTTGAATTTGATTTTTCATTTTCATCAGATAGTGACTCAGGTAATTAATATCAATATATCACATTTTAATAAGCTTATTTTTTATATGATTGATAGACGTACAACCGTTAAATTTAAATAAGATTAACCATATAGATTTTGAGAAATTAAAAAATAATAATGTTATTTTCTTCTCACTATAACACTTAAATTAAAAAATAACAATTATATCGTTTTCGACGCTTACTGCGTCATCTTCAGTATAGATGTCGCCGTTGGTAACGAGATATTTATATTTTTGATTGGAGTTTTTTAAAGCAATATGCTTTACATTTGTATAAGACATTCTTTAGAAATCTCTGTCGCGTTCCATCTTTTGAACGTTAATAAAAGTAACCCATAAAAACCAAGTTTTTATTGTACTTCCTTTCGTTATAAAATATAACAACAATTAAAGACGAATTAAAACATATAACGTAACACTAAACTTAAATATATTTCTAAAATGTCAGATGTTTTGAGCTTTGATAAGACGCTTCATGCTTTGAATATTAAATTCTAAAAACATTTGTCAGTCAATTTAGATTTTTGACATTCGTAGTGAAGTACCTATTATGTATACCGATGGAGTAATTCAAATTAAGAAAATATTCCGCGACTTTATCGGGCTGTCGTTGCTAATCAAACTTTTCTTATGATTCCAATTTGAAAAAACCATTAAAATTTCTAAAAATCCGAAATTATACTATAATTTATTTTTTTTAACAAAAATTTGATAAATCTTCTTGATCGTCGCCACGAGTCTACTTGCCAAGTTTCAGCTCGATTGGATCACGGGAAAAGAGTCAAAAATCGATCCAAAGTTTTTGTTGACGGCAAGCCGGCAAGCAAGCAAGCAGACGCCACGAGTTAATAAAATATAAAGGGAGTAAAAAGGACTAACGTGCAAGATATTTGTCTTATGTTTCTATGTTACTAAGTAAATAGCATTTTTTTCAATATAAATTTTGTCCACGAATCACCTCGACTTGACTAAGTAATTAAATTAAGCGGAACCCAGAGTGAAATAGTAAATAAATCGTCAAAAACTTATATATGTTCTTCATAAACTTTATTTATTTAGATAAAAGCAAAAAATTGACGGTACTTTGTAATATTCTTGTATGAACTTTCTGCGAAAACAGAAACAAAATTTGTTATTTTAATAACGAATGTTTGCGTAGGTATCGAGTCAATATGAACATTGATTAAATAAGCGAAACCGGATGACATAGATTCGATAAACAAAGTATATTAAATAAAAATTGTCTCATAAACGTTATGTAGTCTGTTCCGATACTTAAATAATGGTACGATTGTCTTTAAATAGATAAAGATTATTTAATTAACACTTTTTATAATTATTTACTGTCTACTAAAATCTTAAGAACATTGACTTTCCATGTTAATACTTTAATTAAAAATATATATTCTAGGTAGGTACCTACTTACCAAAATTTTATAAATACAATAATCAAACACATTTTTTTTACTAAAATTAATTTTTATTTTAAAAAAATACATCATTCTGAAACGATGGTCCTCTTACCAGGATAAAAAATGAACTTTTAACAAATTTTCACATATAGATTGATACATATGGTAGTTTTGGTAGGAGGGGTATGGTAAAAGTGAAGTAGTCACAAAGTAAATACTTTCAATGGAAACATGCTTAAGAGAAAGCTGATAATAAATTTATTTGATTATTTAATTTATTTTTCAGTTTATACTAACGTTTTTCCTGATTTCTAATAATTTATAGAATAAAAACCATGTGAAGAACCCTACAATCGGTATTTTGAGATCTATATTAACTCAATAGGGTGATAACTTTATTTTTCATAATATTTTGAATTCAATGAGAGATTAAATTATTAGATGATTCGCAAATTCTGAATAATAATTGTTGCTGTTAAGACATGCTCTTTTATCCCTACAATTTAATTAATTAATGCTCAATTTTATCATTTTAAGTTATTATTTCTGTTATTTAAAATATATTTTTACCTACATTTTAATTCGTACATGATAGTTAGTAGACGGATTCTTAAAGCAAGGGAAAGAATATGTAACCGTATACCGTAGGCTAAAAGATGCACCTTTAGCTTCCTTATGCAGGTCTTTATATCAACAATACACTTTTAACTATTAAATAATTCTCCTAAGTTTTCTCAGCATACTTTTTTAGGCATATTTGCTATGTGTATTCAATGTCTCGATTAAATTCTTCTAGTCAATCGAAAAGTCAACAACGGAATGAGGTAGTTATGTTTAAACCATTATTTGAAATGGTTATTTTCGGTACAGTTATTTGGGATTTGAATCTGATTATATCGATGATTGATAACTAAGATATAATTATTGTCTAGTGCAGAAGGTTGCTCGTTAAATTGCAAAAAAATCAGTTGCCAGTCATTGACGCAATCAGATACAAATGGTAAATAACGGTTATTGTGTCACCGGTTAAAATAACATCACTAGAATAAGGCAGCGTCGCATAGTTTTCCACTGCCGCTCCATGTTCGACATATTGATTAGTTGGCTCGCTCAAATTAAAGCCCATTTAGACTACATGCCCACGATCACCATATATTGGAGCGTAATACATTTCTGAATACTATTGCAGAAATCCTTCAGAGTGTTTGTGTGATAGCTCCTCACTTTCGACAGGAATTTGGAAGACTAAACGTATCCATATCACCAACACTAACACTTGATATCGGTCCTGATGATGGACCAAGAAATTCCATAGGAAACTTTGATAAAATAAGTCGGAGACACGCGGTAGAATAGCCTAAAATCTGAATACAGGAGATGCTAAAATCTGGTTTAAATTGCGAACTATCGAAGTTTATCGAAATCTTTAGAAAATAACACTCTTCAATCATCTACAAACGTCTGGTACAGAATGGAAGCGATGGGGGCATTCTCGTAAACGCTGGAAATTTTTAGGAGTCGCTATAAATGTAAAAAATGTTCTCAAAGATTTGAAAATCCAACGTGTTTCTAAAACGGGGCCAGTAGCGCGGTGGATGATGTTTATTTTGACGTTTGACCGACGCGACTTAGCCAGCGACCGCATTGTTCTCATTGCGCAGATTAATTCGAAGCGACAGATATCTAGCGAAATACCTACTTATGTTTGGTAATTGAATAAAATATTCTAGCAAGCGATAAAAGAATGTATGACAGATGAGTGATTAATTGAGATATGAATTTAAGAAGTGTCGAAATCAAATTCGTATCCGGTAGCTTTGTTAATTTCTTAAAAAAATTAATAAATTACTTACGATACTTAATTTCCGATGTTTTCGTTTGTCTCCCAAAGCCACGTCTCGTGACAATATATATGGTATTCTACATAGACCAACATAGACCAAAATCTAAACTATAGAAAACATATACAAAATCTCAAGAGTCGAATAATAAAGATTAAATATTTGCTTAGCTACAACCAACGAAAAGAGAAATTTTAATGTATAATTGAGAACAGCTGCTATATTATAGTACTCAAAATATTGTTGTACACCAAACTTAGAGTACCTTTGCTGCCGAAATCCCAAGCAACAATGCTAATATGTTATGATTTCTCAAAACACTCAAATGTCAACTTATAATGTAAAAAGTATACTATTGGTATTACTATTACTACCTATAACCCGTCAAAAATGACGTACATTTATTATCTTTTTCACCTGTCAGTTAATACTGTGAGAATAGCGTTATCTAAAGCAGCGCGGCGTCTTGATGATGTTAGTGATGGACATTATTAAATAGATCATTACGTTTATAATTTTATTAAATCTCATTATTATTTGATCCATCTGGTAGCGTTAGTGACGGGCATTGTTACATAGACAATTATTTATTCTAATTAATGCGTTAATCAAAATATATAATTGTATATAAATATATTTTATTAATGATTAAATCAATGACATATGAGATATAGTAATGGATGCCCTTATTACTTTTCAATTTCAAAGTCAATGTCTTTATTTTATTTTATAACTAATTTTGAAAACGGAATGAGATCAGCTATTGGATTCTAGGAAGTTGCGAACAGACAGTGAAATTATTATTGTTGGGGATTCTCTGACTCTTTGTTTATCTTGGAAGATGGTAAGTTAGCTTGAAAAAGTGTGTTGTGCTAGGCCACAACAAAGAAACGAAAGATCCCACAAAGACACCCCAGTCGATTAGTGATGGGAAAAACTTAAATTCAGAATGAAGACTACAACACAAACATGTTCACCAATTTGAAGACTACAAAGTGTGCGCTTCATTTGTAGTAGGTACCGAAATATTATGCACAACATTTACTTCAATGAATAACATGAAGTGAACACTCGATAATGACCTACTATCTTCATTATAAAATAAAAATTATTGTCACATCTTGAAGGCAACCATGCCGTAAAAATGCTGTGCAGTTTGGCATATGTATAATGTAATAAATATCAAAAAATTAATAAATAGATACAAAAAATTCAAATTTTGTAATATTACAATAACTAATTGTAATATTACAAAATTTGAAAGAGTCATTTTATCTACGTCAACTTCCTAAAAAAATAAAATCTGACGGCGGATGGGATTTGAAAAGGTCATTTTGGATACAACAACTTACATAAAAATAGGCCAACAATTTTCACACGGTTGAAGTATGAAGTTAGGAGTGTGGTTTGTAGTGTGCAGTTCATTTACAAACGTGTGAAGTGTGCGCTTCACTATAATGTAGTACTACATTATGGTACTTAGTACAAAGCAGATCCATCACTACTGTCAATGCCTAGAAAAATGTAAGAGTACAGTTAATGGGGAGTCCCGAGAGACCGGCGGGAGGAAGATGCGCTGAGCATACTTTACTTGAATTGTTAATTCTGTAAACAAGTGGTGTTATTATTAAAGTAAACCTTTATAAAATAGGAACACTTGGTGTATCGTCTACCCCCTGTTAGAGTGTTTACTTAGTGGGAGGGCCTATATTACACTCTGCTTTTATAATATAACACAGACGGTTCACATTATACTAAACACACAATCTGCGCCGTAACCCTGTACCACGTATAAGTCTGGTGCGCCCTTTTTGCACGGTGCCAATGTAGCAACGATAAACAAACCGTGTAAAAAAAGTAGGAGGGTGTACTTTTGTTACACTTCTTTAGCACACGTAATAAACCACGTATTAAAATAGAAAAAACCATACAAACGTAAAAATAACTCATAACAACGACCACAATGACTTCCTCTGAGATTTCGCGATTGGAGTTCTCGTCTCTATTAATCAAAAACTGATGGCAAGAATCGCATAATTATTACAGTGGGAAACGTTTTCAAACTAATTACTTTATTTCAAACGCAGCTGAACGCAGTCTGACATCGACAATAACATGAAATACGGATATCTGTGCGATAAGACGCTTTTTGCCATATCGATTTTACACATACACTTTGCAGTTCTAATTTTCAATTCAATAATGTGTCATTCGTTAGCTTTTGAACTGAGCATTTTTATGATTAGTACTCGATCAAGATGGTCGAGAATCTTCTTCTTCCTTGCACTACCCCAACTCAGGACCAACCTAGGTAGGCCGTTGGGGTCGAGCCTTCTCTTTCTCAGGCTGTACCTTCTTCGGTCCTGAGTGTCTCTTTCACTCTTTCACATAGGCCGTTTCTCTGAAAGACTTTGGAGCATGAATCGTCAGAGTTCTTCGGTCTTCCTCTGGATGACTGTCGATGAAGCTCCATAGACATTGTCTGCTTCATTGTGTGGTCTGGTGGTCTCCGTTTCGGTCGACAATACATTATATTTATATAACTGGAACACTAATGACATGTGAATGTATACCAGAGATGACGTCACGTGACTCCACTGAACGGAACACAATTATTTATGCTAAAAGCAAATTTTAAATTCTATAACTTTGTTTGCTTTTGAGGTATGTTAATTTTGCTTTCAGACTTTTGTTCAATTTTACTCAAATTTTTATTTAAATGTATTGAAAAATTAGGAAACTTCTCAATTATGTAAACATATCTATGAATGTGATACATCTGGGGATGTGGGGAAAATGTCTGTCTGAAAGAGACATGGAAAAGGAGCACGAGAGAGTGAATGAGTATAAAAGGGGACGCGCCATCTTTCCGCTCTTTTTAAGCTACATATAATCCGTATTAATATTGTCGCGTGTAACTTCCCTGTTTAAAGTCAATAAATTAAATTTATGTGGAGTTTATTTAGATCTCCGTTTTCCTACAAAATTCACCTACTGGATTTAGGAAGAGAAAATTACAGTAAATATTATAAATAGAGAGTTCATATTTTGTGCATTTCTCTGTAATATATTATATTTTATTTAATAAAATAGTTACAATATATCAGAATTTACTGGACACAACAATATAAAATATTTTCTCTAAGAAACTTACGTTTCTTTGTCAGTATGTGTATGTATCGAAGCAGGAGTGGTGCGAGGAGCGTATTGCTCGGTGCTCAGAGCGCACTGCGCAGTGCGTAGACTTTAATCACATTTTTTGGACTGTCAATTTGTAATCACACTGGAACGAACTTTTACTGGAGATGAAACTTGGATGCATTACTTTGCACTTAAAAGTCGATATAATAGCATATCATGGGTACACCATCCCCTAATAAGTTAAAGGTGTCAGAATCTGATGGCCATAATTTTTTGGGATACTGAAAAAATTTCATCGGTTGACTGCAAAAAAGGACGTCTTCATGACCATTATGCCAGGTTACTGGAACAATTCAAGAAAGCCGTCTACAAAAAGAGGTGGAGAAAATGTACAAAGGATGACAACGCTTGGTTCACAAGAGCCAAGTTGCGATGACTGCTCTACACAGATGTGGCTTTGAATCGCTGCTCACCTAACTTGCAGTCTAGACCTATCTCCTAGCAATTATTATTTGTCGGAAAATTTATAAAAGGAGCTAAAGGGAAAAAATACGATGAATAAATGAAGGTGACAATTTCGACTTAATTTTAGGGCAAAGAGAAATCACCTTTTTTGATAGTATGTTACAGCATATTTTGAGATCTAAGAAATGCATAGAGCTTGAGGGAGATTACATTGTAATAGGAAACTAGTCTAATTTTTTTATTTAATTTATAATCACTCTATGGATCTCCACTCGTAATTCTATAAATAGTGAAGTTTTTGTTATTAATATAAATAACTAGCTGTGCCCGCGCGGCCTCGCACGCTTAGATTTTTAGTACACTGTTTGGATCGTCATAGAACTTTCGCGAACCTTCTAGAACATTCTCCTTTCAGAACTATGAAGAAATTTATCAAATGTACAGGAACCTTCTAGACACACGACACATTACGCCACTTAGTTTAGAACCTTATAGAACTTTCGGGAATTTTCTAGAACCTTCTCCTTCCATAACTTTCAAGAGCAGGTTTTTCCGGAACCTTTTAGACTCACAGACACAGTCAGCGCGCCTATTTTGAAACAATCTGAAGCATTTGCGGCCATCCCATAACAAAACAATGTGCTAGAAAGCATATTTTCGTCACCCACTCCCACCCACGCACAGCCACCCCCACCAAACTTGCATAATTTCGATGTGACACCAAAGGCTATCCACCACTAAACTACCGATGGGTGGTTGTGGCTGGTTGTGGAGAAAAATTAGCTGGTAGGTATATCTTAATTATATGTTATTTATTGAATAAACTTAATTGAAATTAATCAAATCCTTTTGTGTGTGTTTTGTATGTGTTTTTGAAAAATTTTAGTGACGTGAACTTTCATTGAAAATACACAAACCGAGATTCAGAAAATTCGTGGAAAAAAAGGGCTCTGACTTCTGAGGGCAATATGTACATCCATATTCTTAGTACACACACCTTGTGTTATGAATACGCCAGGCTGTTACGTGCTGGACGCGAAATGGTACGTTTGGGACGGCCTATCTTAGTATTATTCAAACTTAAACAAAAACAAAACAATGCGAAATTTTCTAGTCTCATTTTTTTTCGTAAGGTAACGTTTTTCTTAACGTCTGTGGAGATTTTAAATGTAGGTATAAGAATTTTAATTTATATTAAATAAAATTACAATTTGTTGGACATCACTTGATGAATTAAACTAGTTTCAGCTCAGAAACGTTAGTCGGTGTTTAATAAATAAGTCATGTCAAACAAACTGGCTTTTTTTTCATTTTTTTTGATACAACTGAAATTTATTTCAATAGTTTTAATTTAATAAAATTGTTTTTATAAAAATCTTTAAAAAAATTTGAATAATTTTCAGGCGTATTCTAGTGTATTTGTTGATAATTTAGAAAAACATCACATTTATATATAAAGAATATTACCTTAAAAACTCCAATCAAAAATAAGATATCTCTGTACCATCTTATAACGACATCTGTACTGCTTTATGGGAATGACAAATTTTCAACCACAGGCGGCGGTAATATAAATCATCACGTACGAAACAAGGTGAGCGTATTAAACATATTAAAAACTTCCAAAAGTTTGATAGATTTGGTAGTTTATCATGGGTGGAGTTGGTGAACGTTACATTGCGTAAAAATATCACTTAATCAAGATAATACGATAGATTGTAAGCCCTATGGACACCCAATAAGACTTCCATATCTACTCTCCCATATAAAAAATAGCTTCGTTCCGTTGAGACGTCTATAATATATCTTGATTAATGATGTCTCCGTGGGGATAAAATCCAGTTCACGAAAAATTTTAATCTATACAAAATATATAATTTTGAATTTTACACAAACTGTTCTAAAACGGAGTTAAAAATATAATAATTTTATATTATTTTAAGAATATATATGTCTCACCACAATATACGTTTGCTTCGTGTGAAAGCTTTTAATTTTTTTTATTTCTTGTAATAGGTATACGTACTAAAAATATATATTTTATTAGTTTTAAAAATATAAATATTTTTAAATAAAAAACATTTTATTTAAGACTGCAATTCAACAACCATTTTTTTTTCAATTTACTATTCGCTTAAAATTAAAACTAAATATAGTAAAATAAAAATGACGAGACCTTGTTATTTCGACCTTTTCGTGTTGCTTTAACCACGCGCTGGTTGCGTGTCACACTCTAATCATCTAAATCTAAGCAAGTTTTACAAATTTACGGACCAACAGACAGACAAACAGACAGCAACGAAATTATTATTTTAAGATACTCAACATTAAATTTGTTTTTCAAAGGTAATATTTACTTCGGCTAACCAGTTTCAGCCTATATTTCACAGTGAAACCAAACACACTCTAAAACATTACGCTGAAAGGTTTTTTTAACAAAGCCAATAAACATTAGATTTTTTTACAAGCATTACGAAAATTTTAAGGGTATCACATTGATACAATCAAATTATTTTATTTCACCCATCTAAAAAGTCACGTATTTTTTTTATCTTAAGTCGCAACCGCGTTTTATTTCTCTCTGGCCTGGAGAACTCCATAGAATAAATAGGTTATAGATATAGCCTTTTATTATATTTACTATTGGGTTACCTATATGGCTTGCTAGGTCACACACAGCCTTAGGGGTCCAAATAGTTTGGACCCTTACAGCACGCAATAATTTAAGTCATATTATTAAATTTAATTAACTTTTCTATTTAACATTGTGTTTTTTATTTATTTCTTAAATTAGTTAATATAACACTCCTGTGTATTAACTAGTTTTGTACACTTTACATTCTAAAATCAATTACTAATATACTTTTCATAATAACCTACATATTTATATTTACATCTAATCTAATCTATATATTTTTACACCTCTGTTTTGCATTACTTGTAAATTCTTGATGTTTCCTTCATTGGCCAAATACAAGACTGTACCACAATTTGGTTGGACATAATAATTAGTTTTAATTAATTAAAAGCTTTGTATTAACCTCATAGAGTAACATTACGTCTATCGGTTTCGATACCACCGTATCTTCGTCAGGACGGACGCATATTAACTATCCATTTATTATTTTAGTAAACAAATTAATTTTGAACCGGGGCGTGGCTACAGTTATGGTGGGGGTAATTAACGAGTTGACACCTAAATGGAGAATATATCAAGCAAGGGGCTCTAAATAAAATTTATCTTATTATTAATTATATTGGCTTAAGTGTTCAGGCATTTCTTGATTTCTAGTATTTCTAAGTTATCCAATCTAAGACCTCTAATATTTACATGAAAAATCTCGATACCGTTTTGACTTCAACCTGACGAAGATACAGTGGTACTGAAAACGGTAGACATAAAGTTACTCCAAGAGGTCAATGCAAAGTTTTTAATTAATTAAAATTAATAATTATGTCCAACTACAAAGTTAACGCTGTAAACATCAAAAATATCACTTTACTTATTATAAGCACTTCCTTCTATATCCATCCATTCATCTTTTACGATATTATATTGTGACAACACTAGAACCAACTCGCGAGTTACCTAGCCTATGCAGTCTGGGTAGAAATCTCTTGTACCAGGACTGACTGCATAGGCTAGGTATCACCTATGCGCATATCTCTTATATTTTTAATTCCAGTTAAGCACAATATAAAGATTTACTATTAAAATCTCTACACCCTGATGTCATGAATTCGTAATGTAATCATACACAAATTATTAAACCTATTTGTTTAACCTTGTATATATTTCACATATCTTTTTTCTAAATTATGTTTTACCTTATATACTTCACACCTCTTTTTTCTAAATAACTGTTATAACTTTAAACAACTATCAATACTTTATTGTCAATTCTGTATTTTTTTTGCTATTCTACTCTTTGGATTTCTTGTAGGTATATATTATTATGTAAAAGGTGCTTCTGTGCTGTATATTGAAATAAATAAATAAATATTTTTCGCTTTCTGATTTTTCAGATTACAGATCATTTAGCTTTTATATTTTTCAAAACTCATTTTTAATTATGTAATGGAGCATTATACGCATGAAAATAATATGTATTTTGTGTTGTTTTTGTGGGAGGTTTTATGTTATTTTAACATTTTATTCATTTATACCAAGCAGTTCACAGTATGACGTTACACTTTCAGTTCAGTTCTACTTTACAGCTGTGAAACATTCGTGTTATATAGCGGCAATCTTAAGTCCCTCGAGAAATATCAAAACAGGTCCATGTGGAATATTCTAGGTATAAAACGAGAAGACCGCAAAACAAACTTGAGCGTCCTGGAAGAGGCAAACATTGGCAGTGTTGAAACCACGATCCCGACACGCCAAATACATGGGGCTGGTATTTGTTCATAAACAAATTATATTTGCACGGCTATCGCATATCAATAGAAGACAGGGTGGTCCAAAAATAGATACAAAGACACACTGAAGACGAATCTGATCAGATGCTGAAAACATCTCTAAACTGGGAAACGTCCAGGCACTATAGGAGCAAGTATATTACGCCGGGGAAACAAGTGAATATAATAGAATTAAGGCAAGATTCATGCATGAGCTCAACTTGTGGAATGGTCTGAAATTCAAGAATAGGGCTCTTCAGCCACGCTCGGATGCACAGCCATCAAAACATGGCAAACGTCGTCTTCGTAACGAAGGACTGCTAAAGAAAAAGGGGGCTAATAGTTCAATAATATAAATAAAAATTACGACAGCTTAGTGAAACTTGGTTATTAAATTTGTGTGAAGTTACACAAAGATGAAACTTTGATGAGTTAATTTTATTATTTTATTTATTTATTTATTATATAGACACGTCATAGTACATAATTTCATGAATACAAAAATACATTAATACAATAATAGCGTTTTATTCGCCATAAAGTGCTAATGGGAGGAGTAAAGTCACGTCATATTATTTCATGAATATTATTAAAATTAAAATAAATGAACAAATAATATTAAAAAACAAATAAATAAATATATATAAGCTCATGGAAATTTCAAGAGATTTTTTCATTTAATTATTAAAGTTCATTTTTAAATAACGTAAGGTTTTCAATTTTTTTATCAGATAATGAATTGAAATTTTTCATTTCTACAAAAAAATAATGGTTTTAGGCTACGCTCGTTTTAAATTTGGGTATTTTTAGATTAAAGGAGGCTCTTGTAGACCTAGAAATTAATGAATCCATTTTATAATTTTCTTTAAAATTTGTTGTAATGATATCTTTTCAAAAATTTCCATAAGAGTAGGGACACAAAAATCGTAGAATAATTTATTTGTATGGTATGTTCTGGGTCATTTTAATTATGCTTTTTAGCTAAATGGAGTGTGTTTAATGATGTTTTATATGATCGTTCCCACCCAATGATACCATATTGTAGTATTGATTGAAATAAAAAATAGTACACAGTTTTAATTGTTTTTGGTGACAGAATGTTCCAAGTCTAATGAAAATATATATATAAAAAAATATTTTGTTAATTTAATAATTAATTCATCGAATATTTACATTTTATGATTATTTTATATATTGTTCCATCAATTTTTCACAATGCTCGTGTTTTACAACTAGACAAAGCAAATAAATTTACTTTATCGAAAATTAAGCCCGTAAAATAAATTTTCTACGTAAAATAGTCACCTACACATGGCACCAGTGTTATTTTTTTTCAATTTATCTGAATAAAAGAAACTTCATGCCTTTAGTTCTTCCATTGTAAAAATCGTTTTATTATACTATTTTATTGTAATCGTTTTCCGTTTCTTTCCTATTTCCATTTAATTTTTTCGAAGAAAGCACTTTTATAGAAAGGAGAAATTTTATTAAAGTATAGAAATACAAAGATCGTTTATTGGTGTGACACAGGGAACATTTAAAATAAAAATGTATTTAAAGGAATGAAATATTACATAGTCAATTGGTATAAAATTATAAAAGGAGAGAATTAATAGGTTTTCAATGTAATCTCGTAATTATTTTAAAGTATATCGCATATATTTATAGTTTTTCATAATCTATATAAGTAACAGTAATGATAATTCATTACTGTAACTTATATAGATACAAAATGAGTCAGAAATATTTTTAAAAAAAATGAAACTTAAATATTGCATATCTCCAAAACTATTGATATTAGGTCATGGTGGTATAAACATTTTCGACTCATTATTAATCAGGAATCCGCCTGTGAAGTTTTTTCCACTATTAAACATCCTGTATAAGTTGCGGCGCCATCGTGCGGAATTCAGTTTTGCTTTACAGCGATAAAATATCACAGATAAGCGAAACGGCGCGAATCCAAACATAATCAGCCAGCGGATAAGGTACCAGAGTACCCATGTTTCGTGACCGCCGCGCGCCGGCCGCGAAATGTTTTTTGCTTGGTCGACTCTGACACCCGACGTATTCTACGCCAACCGCTAGCCAGGATTAAAACCTTATATAAATCCGATAGCGATACAATATATGAACACTGAAGGGTGAGAATCCTTCCTCTCACAGAAACGCATTTAATGAGTTTTTCAATCTACAGATGTCGTTACCATAACAAGGCCTCCTTTCTTAACATCCTTTCTTTTCAGTTCTGCATATATATATGACTGATGACTTTAAACAGATTGTGTCTATCATAGCCTGGCCGTAGTTGGCCTTCCCAAGCTTCTTTACCCTGTTGGTATTATGTTTATAGTGAAGAGGGACCTACCACGTACCCAGGAAAATTTATGGGTCCTGCACTTTCGCCACCCAATTCAGCATCTTATCAGTAATGGCTTGATGATTTCTGTTTGGTCATCCTCTCCTTTTCAATAAATCTTAGGATGTTTATGTCATTAAACAAAGTATAAACCTCATTTTTTTTCAAAAAATACATCCCACAATTTTAACTTGCCACTTACACCGAATTCTTCATCATTCAATAAATGTTATTTCTTGTCATAAAGTTTCAGTACAAATAATATATTTTATCTCGCGTGCACTATATTCAATTATTTAACTAAAATACGTATTTAATGTGCAAATGTACGGAATACGGTTTTCAAATGACACCGCCTCGAATCTTTTAAAGTTTCGAAATAAATTTAAATTAACATAACTGTCATGAGTCCAGCTTATTCTTCTGTAATAAATGTCCAGGACCTTGGAGAATAATAAAATAGTTTGTATTTATAAACATACTTGTTATGCAGTCTTTGTGTATGTTACCCTTTATGGCACTCAAAATGTGGGACTATAGAAATGAATTAATTAAATAATTAAAAACTAAAGCCGGCATTCTCTATTTTTGTTCTATATTTTTTTCTAGCGATATCCTATAGCAAGACCGCATTCAAAAGAATGTGCGCAAAAAATATGTGTGCTATTACGATGCAAAAAATGAACACAAATTAAGTTTTTCTAGTAAGTAAGTAACCTTTTTTAAACTAAAAAATATATATTTATTTGGAATATCATATTGAGGCTTCTAAAGCGGGCTTGCTACGCAACTTTTCCCCGCTTTCTTCTTACTGGAAAAGCTAAGGAATGGTCTTTTGATTTTAGTCGACCTATAAGCATTTATCTTTACTAATATTAAGAATGTAAGATTAGTATTTTATTCTAACGGTGATTTATAACAGTTATGTTGTGGTTCGGCAAACAATCACTGGTGCATTAGTAATTTTAGACAAACCTCTGAAATCAATAAGGATGGGGATTGAAATATGGCAGGATTAGAGGAAGGGACGGTAAACAGGAACGATAGTTTGGACTGTATACATTGGAAGGGGAGGGCACAGGAAGCTTGACACTTTTTTCTTGAATAACTAAAGCAGATATTGGTCGAACACACAATCTCACACACATATGGTATAACGCGAGGGTGTAGGGAGCAGAAACGAAATTTCACCTGATTATGACGAAAAAACTCCAAAGGCGGCGATCGATATTTTATGATTATTTAAGCCGGGGATAATGTTCTTAAGTATTTAATAAGACGAAAAATGGACGGGTACTGACGATTAGATTAGATTAGGTTAGATTAGATTTTCATTTTTAAAATATGGGCACTTGTCCCAAATATTTCTTACTCCTTACTAAAGCCAGGGAAATAATTACTTCTGTATAAATAAAATATGATTGCAACTAAGATTGAGATTAAAATAATTTAGCGATAATTTATGAATGTAACTATTGTTAATTACCTAGTATAGTAACTACTGTTTCAAAATGTTTAACTTCAATAATTATTGTGTAAATAAATACATGTTTATAATTATTTTTATTACAAAAACATTTATTACATAATTGTGTTATACATAGTACCTGTCTATTTAAGAGCATTGCTTTTGTGCTCAGACAAGGTACTTCGCTTACATATAATTATTATTACATTTATGTAATTATTATTACATATAATTATTTTATATTATATATATGGGATGAAGTAGTGGAGTGAAATGTTTTTGATTTTGAGGGTAATGGTGTCTACTTGTGTTGTTCGCTTAATTTTTTTCAATTGTTGTGTATTTTCTATATTTTTTATTTCAATTGGAAGATTTTATACGTGGGTATATGAAATTTCGTTGATATTTTTTTGTTTTGCATTTTGGTTTAAATTGATTTGTTATTTTCATCATGTGTTTTGTTGTATACAATTTAAATGTTGAATACGTGATTATGTTTTTCTTTCTAATTTTACTTTCTAATTAGAGGCGTAAAATATTAAAATTGAAATAAAACATAGAAAAATGTTTATGACATCCATGAAATTGGCATTATTTAACAGATAATTTAGCTTTAATATTTATTATGATTTTGGTCATGTTCCTACCTACATGGCTTAATTTGGAGGTCCAATTTTCACACTCTTCGCAGTAAATCAGGCTGTATTTCTACAATAATGTGCTCAATTTTTTCTGGTTTATTGGCGTAGACACGCGATTTTACATATTCCCAAAAAAAATAATCTAATGGCGTCAAATCGCACGAACGAGGTGGCCAGTTAACAGGTCCATTTCGTGAATTTAATCGTTCGTCAAATGTTTCTTTCAATAAGTTAATTGTAAAGCGCACCGTGTGGTATATGGCGCCAAATAAATAAATTGAATCAAATAAATTAGATAGAAATATGAAGCTGGGTGATTTTTTTCATAGTGATTAACTGGTCAGAAGGATATATGTCGAAAATGGGAAATATAGGAATGATTTAACATGAGTAGGTAAACCAGTTGATGAAAAAGAGTCTGTTAAAAGACTGAATACTTGATGATCATCCAAGGAAAGGTGTTTTAATGTGAATAAGGAGAGAATTGTGTCTTAGGATTATATATTATATTTTATTAGATATTTCAAAAATTCCTTCTTTTCAAAAAAAGGTAGTTAATACTTATTTAACAATAAAAATATAAGAGAAAATTACACCTTTTTTTTGTTAAATTTGTGGATTATGCCACTCTACTAGGCTACGCCTATCCCAGAGTGGCGTTATAGAACACAATTATAATATTTTTTCGAATTCGTCAGTAATATTTATTTTCATAAGGTAGTAATTATGTATCTACAAAGTATCAAGTGCAATGTTAGTGATAAGTTGAGTGAGTCATAAGTCCAAGTGTAAATATGTGTAGAGTAATTGTTTAATGTAAAAAGGGTTAAAGTTTTGTTCAAGATTATTTTTTATTTTCTTTAATTAATTTATTTATTTATATAGCTATATATTTTTATTTATAGACATTATTATGCAATTACAGTAAGTGAATTTTTAGTTGCTGTTCTACCTTTGGAGGTAAGACAGTTGATTGCTAAAGATTTCCGGGAAGTCTGTTTTAAATATGTTAAATATTTTAGGCCCTATGTATGAGTAATTTTTTTGTCCATATGTTGTCATAGTTTTTGGTATTTCGTCAAGGTTTCGTAATGCTTGTCTAATATTATGTGAATGCGAGTTACTGGTTGCTGTTAGGTGATTTGTGTTTTTGATGTAGAAGATGAGGGTAGACTTAACGAACAGCTGTCTAACGTCCAGTACATTAAATTCTCTGAATAATCTGTCTGATTGGTATGTGAATGATTTCTTATTAATGACTCGGAGCAAGGTTTTTTGTGCCGTTATAGCTGGTTTTAATATGGTTTTGGAAGTACCTTCCCAACTTGGAATCGCATAGTTGAAAAATGACTGGGCAAGAGCATAATAGATAGTTTTGAGTTGCTGTTTATTAATATTACGTATGGATTTAAATAGATAAATGAGTTTTAGAAGTTTTCCCGATAATAGTTCAATGTGAAGTTTCCAGTTTAGGTTAGGTTAGGTTAGGTTAGGTTAGGTTAGGAATCGCATAGTTGAAAAATGACTGGGCAAGAGCATAATAGATAGTTTTGAGTTGCTGTTTATTAATATTACGTATGGATTTAAATAGATAAATGAGTTTTAGAAGTTTTCCCGATAATAGTTCAATGTGAAGTTTCCAGTTTAGGTGCCTGTCTATCATGATTCCCAAGTATTTCACACTATCTGCATTTTTCAAGGGGGTGTAACCACAGTTTTGGTGTTGGCAATCATGCATAGTCAACTTTAAATCGCTAGATGGCTGCCCTCTTTTATCTATGCTGAATGTCGAATACTTAGTTTTTTTGAGATTGACTGCTAGCAAATTATTTTCTAGCCAGTGTTTTACTATGTTGCAACCCAGTTCAGCTGGGTTTACTCCCTTTCAGTTTACTCCTTTTCTTTTAACTCATAGCGTCTGCGGTTTGTTGTCTGCCGGAAAAACTTTGGATCGATTTTTAACCCTTTTTTCGTGATCCAATTAAGCTGAAACTTTGCAGGCAGACTCGTGGCGACAATAAAAACGATCCAACAAATTTTTGTTTTAAAAAATTAATAATTATAGTATAATTTTGGATTTTTAGAAATGTTAATGATTTTTTCAAATTGGAATCAATGAGTAACGACCCCGACGCGTGCAGTAGGCACGAAACCTGATTCAATGAGAAAGGGAGTATAATAAAAACTTGTTTTTTATGGGTCAATTTTTTTACAAATGTCCCAGAGGCAGACTCGAAAAGGATTGAAATGAAAGTTAATAAACATCTCAAGAAGTCTCCCAATGGGAAAAGTACACATTTTCGAAATCCAATGCTGTAAGAGACGTTACGACGCGGGTGCCGGTTACGTCACACGTTGCATAACGACATCCGCACAGTTGGGAGAGCTGTGGAGCAATTTTCTAAACGGTGCCCAACAAATTTGTTAGATCTCAGAGCGGCCGTCTCAGGACACTTGTATTAAATTCAGGTCTTCACGTGAGCAAAAAATGTCCGACTGAAAATATAAATAAAGAAAATCGGGCACATAAGCTCTTAGAAAACAATTTGTTTTATCTTTGAGGCAGTGGTCAACTTTAACCTTTGAATGGTGCTTTCAAAATAATTACATAGTACTATAGGATAATGTATCAATTGGATAATGTATCAGTTGATCCTGTATCTGTGTGCAGAGTTGAGTCAACATTTCTTTGACAAAATTACTCTTAAGTAAGTGAATTAAATTATTTATATAGATGGACGTTGGAGCAAATAGAGATTGAGTAGTAATTATCATGGAAATAACGCTGTAAAAGGTTTTGGTAAATAATTATATAAATTTATTTGTGCTCGGAATTTGATTACTTTGATCCTTTAAGGAGAAATACCTACCTAGACATTTCTAAAAATTTGATTTTTAAACTTTTGCATTTCTTAATGCTTGAGGTCTTTAGAATGTTTGGTGAAATTTAAAGCAAAAATTCAAAAAAATAACAAAGTTATAGCTGATAATATTGGCATATCTTTGTTGTTTACGGGTTGCGCTACTCGCAGGTGGCTGCCAGTCGGGCTCTTTCATAATAGAAATCTAAGACCTGTTTCTACTATGTTTGTGAAGAGTGCTCGATGATATGGAAATTCTAAGCAAGTTGGACGACTTATATTATGGACCTGGAATCGATGACTTTATGCAAGTTGAAAGATTTCGCGATTTATTAATCGCTCAATTTTCAAACGCGTTTTACTCAAAACCATGTTTTGAAAATCGGTGACCAAAATATCTCGGCAACTACTGAACCAATCACCTTGAAATTTTCCAGTATTTATTCTATACATAATTATCTAGTCTTTTTCGTGGGATTTTTTTAAGTGACTTATTTTTTTTATCGACATAATAAATCCCAATTTTTCCCTAAAAACGCTATTTTAAATTCAAACGCCCGCCATTTTGCCAAAAATCTATATTTTTAAAAACATGTATATCAAAGACTAAGTTATAGTGTTAATTTTGATAACCTTTTTGTTTTTTTTCCTGATGATTGCAGATGAAATGGTCACCGCGGAGGACCTTTTTGTTGGCAGTTGACAAAACCTAAGAATTTTTCGCCAATATTGAATATTTTTATAAAAAAAATTAACTTATTCTTAAAAGTATTTTCTTTCATGTAAAAATAATATTAATACCTTAATTTATATAATTTTCTTTTAAAAAATCACAAAAATTGGTTCGTAGGTAGGTATTCCCCCTTAAAGTACAAAAATCATTTACCTACGCGGAGTATATGTTTCTATATTAAATAATAGTTCACACACGCACTCTTGCAGTTGGTAGATTATATGTACTCTATATGTACTCTAGAAAATAATCTGTATTCTATAATATTCTGTATTAATTAGAGGAGTGCTCGCTCATATGGAGACTTTTTCAATGAAACACAGCGTAAAATTATCCTTTGAATTACCAGCACCAGTGTTTACGAATCCCGGTATTACAACATGTAATCCCGACACGAGATTAATATTTCCCGATTGGTTTTGGGTAACCAAAATTTGATTAAATAGTGGAACACACGATGTTTTGTAATTGCTTCAGGCATATTTTTATTCATAACATCACAAGAATCTGAAACATTGGTTACTGCGAATTGTCGAAGTCTCTCGAACGGTCTACAAGAATCTTGAATTGACTGGGCTATCCCCGTAATCACTAGAAATATGGAAAAACTACTATCGGTTGTGATATTTCTGCAATAACACAGATAAAAGCGAAACCGAGACCAAGCGACAGATATTTGGCACGAGTAGATTCTTAAACATTTGGTGTGAATTTAAGAATAGTGCTCCAGTTAGAGTCCAGTGTCATTGCGTAGTAATTAAAAGTTTTATTTAATTTTCGTGTATCATTTGCCTCCTACAGCGACGATCCCGTGACAATAGCAATAAAAAATTTCAGCATTCAAATTATTGTTTTAAGTCTTTGTTATTAAGATGTTTTTTTTTGTTCTTCCTTACTTAATTACTTACCATCACACCGTTTCCCCGTGGGGGTAGGCAGAGAGGATAGAGCTCTACACTCTTCTGTCCTGACATGAACCCTCGCCTCATTCACATTCATACATCACATCATCTTCGCATGCAAGCTCTAAGGTTGTTGAGACTTCTAACGGGACCATCTTCCAGTATCTGGTTGATCTGGTCATGCCACGTCTTCCGCGGTCGCCCTCTCTTTCTGGCGCCATCAACATTTGCATTATATATCTTTCTTACCATCCTTTCCTCATTCATTCACTTAATATGCCCAAACCATCTAAGCGACCCTTGTTCAATTCTATTAATTATGCTAAGATCATTTAATATATTTTTTGTTCATATATTATATGCCTGAGTTACATAAATAATACAAATATTTAACATTATTTTTTACCTGATATTCATCCGTATTCTGAAAATAACAATGTCTGTATCTTTAAAATCTTAATCCTAACACTTAATAGAAGATAATAAAAATTAAAAATGTCCAGAGCGGATTTTGTAATTCTACGGTTCAAATACACTGTATTAAAAGATGATATAAGAAAGATTGTTTCTTACAAACGTATTAATTTCTTCATCCACAGCGTCCAGATGAAATATAATGGCTAAACTTGTCATGACCGCGTTACCGCGTATTCAAATCTTCCCATCTTGACATTTGACAGATAACAATTTACATATTTCTCCCTCCCTCTATATCTATCTCATGTAGAATCTTACAGAAACAAACACCGACGTAAATCTCGTTTATTTTTAATTTTTATTATCGTCATTTAAGTGTTAGGATAAAGATCTTAAAGATCCAGACATATCTGTCAAATGTCAAGAAGGGAAGATTTGAATACGCGGTAACGCCGAACGCGGTCATGACAAGTTTAGCCATGATATTTCATCTGGACGCTGTGGATGAAGAAATTAATACGTTTGTAAGAAACAATCTTTTTTATATCATCTTTTAATACAGTGTATTTGAGCCGTAGAATTATAAAATCCGCTCTGGACATTTTTAATTTTTAATATCGTCTATTAAGTGTTGGGATAAAGATCTTAAAGATCCAGACATTGTTATTTTCAGAATCGGGCCGATTGTAGAGAGGCTTAGTTTTTATTACCCGATGAGATTAAAGCCATCCTGTTACCTTGCGGATTCGTGGAAAGGGATTTGTAGTGATAATCAAAATTGAACAAGGCATTTGTACTTCCAGTTTATTCACGTCCCAGCGAGGGCTACTAGAATACTCTGCCTCTTCTACATTTCTGTTGGTCGAACCAACTCCGGATTACGCTCACCCATAGTGGAAATGTGCCGAGTCTACAACGACTTACCCACCGACATAGATATCTATTTGTATCTTCATATGAACTAAGAATACATCCAAACGATATTTGCTCGAACGAAATGCTCCGCGACGCAAGAATAAAGTTTCACTCCAGTATCTAATTATGGCTTTGTTTTATTGTTTCTTATTGTCACTTGTTTTATTACATTATGTCTCAACTACTTCATTATATTCGTTTCATTATGCCAATACTCATTACTATTTCATTATTTTATTATATTCACTTTTTCCATTCTATTGCTACTGTTCTTGTGTTTTATGTTTTATTTGTTCTTCTTTTTTTTTACTCCCTTTATTTAACTCGTAGCGTCTACTTGCCTGCTTGCTTGTCTGTCAAAAAACCTTTGGATCGATTTTTAACTCTTTTTCCGTGATGCAATCGAGCTGAAACTTTGCAGACAGACTCGTGGCGACGATAAAAATGATCTTACAAATTTTAGTTTAAAAAAAATTAATCATTTTAGAATAATTTTGGATTTTTCGAAATTTTTTAATACTCCCTTTCGTAGCATCGCCCGACTCGAGCCCAACGCGTAGATTAAGCGCCAAACCTGTTTCCACTAGTAAATGAGAAAGGGAGTATAATAAAAACTTGGGTTTTATAGGTAAGTTTTTTTATATTTTTCAAATAAGTTTTTATACGTAATATGTTAGGACACAAGTAAGTTTCTCTTAGCGATATTCTTCCTAAATATTTTATAAATTACAATTGCTACAAAGTACGTTACGCGTGGGCGAGAGTTGGATGGAAGCACACAAAAGCGTGCAGTCTCGGCGGTACGAGCGAATGGAATCAGCGCGTCATGATTCGCCTCCTCCGTACATTTGGATGTAATAGATTCTTTCCATTTATTTCACTTTACGTTAGCAGTTCAGTGTTGCCAATATCAGCATCTGGAACAAATTACTAATCTTATTTGTTCATTGTTTGTAAAATTGATGTGCAAATGAATTCTAATCCCGGGATTATCAAAATCGCATCCCGAGACCCTAAAGCGCGGCATTCACGCACGGACCAGTCCAGCGGACTAGTCCACCACTAGAGCCTCCAATCCAAATATTCGAATATTGGAAAATCGAATATATTCGCCTGTTTTTAAGTATTCGTTATTCGAATACTTTAAAAAGTATTTGCTCTTATTTATATTATAAGATTTTTAATATTTTTCTAAACGAAACTTAGGTTTACGGACCCTGGAAGTCAGTATGCAAGCATTCATTCATTCACTTGGGCATACGAATTCGGACATCAAAGATGTAAACTTCTTTGTCGGATATCTTCTGCTTATCTTTATGGCTTTATGACAACAAGTTTTATTTCATTGTTTTGTCAACTTATGTATGGTTTTCATAAATACTTAAGCTGACAAACAAGAAGTTATATACAAAATAATGAAAAAAAACTTGCACGTGGGGTGTGAGATAAACGTATCAATTCAACATTATTTTTCAATCTATTTTTTGTCGTTTTTCTATAACATATATTTTTAAAATAATCAAATTGTCTACAATTATTGTGTTTTTATTTTACAAATATAGAATGTATTTATTTATCTGTATTTATCATCCAGAGTAAATTATTCCTTTCTTAAAAATATTACGAATATATTGGAATATTGGAATATATCATCATTAACTATTCGATATTCGAATGGTTGGAATCACGAATATTTGGAGGCTCTATCCACCACCGCCCGCGCTACGACCAATCCGTGCGTGAATGGTAGTGACGAGCAGGTCCGCCGAGGGTCCTCCGAGGGTCCGCCGAGGGTTCGCTGGTCCGCTGTCTCGGGCGTGGAGCGCACGCCGGACCGACGACGGACCCGACCAATCCGCGCGTGTATGTGCAAGGCCGATTGGTCGGCCGACTCGTCAGTCAGTGCCATCTTGATCCGCTTGCAAGATTAACGTGTTTTTGTACAAAAATGTCCTTCGAGGATAATAAACAGTTTTGGGAGGAGTTTTTCTTGGATTGCATAATTATTCCACCGACGATCACAGTTATTTGAGCCTTCTTGGATAGAATTGGCGACATGTTGAAACGTGTCCAGGGCGCGCGGTAATCACACTTGGAATGAAGGGTCCGTCTAGTGTATGGGCATCACTGGATTGGTCCAGGTCGGGTCCGAGTCGTGAATCGGGTCTGGGTCTGTGTAATGAATGCCAGGCATTAGATTGTAATTTTGGTCAGGTTTACCAATTATGACGAATTACCGTGTTTACGGATGACATTTTTGACTCGAGACTATCTCTGACACAGATTATGCTCCAATGAGATTCTTTGGAGACATCTCTCGGCTGTTGTAATTAATAGTGCATACACCAAGTCTCAACTAACCAATGTACAATTCAACAGATTGAGAATAATAAATAAATATAAAATTCTGTCGTTGCACATTATATTTATTTTTTAATTTAATGCACTCGCGTATTCTTATTTCCATTACCTTCGCTCGGCCCACGTGTGTGTTTTTTCTATTTAAATTACAACCCCGTGTGTGTAAAGCCTGCGAGGGCGGTGCCTAATGCAGGCTATACATCACGCACTGTACTCGCGATCGTGGACCAACACGAGTAGGTTTCTAAATTATTACTGTCGATTAAATACAGGTGGAAAAATATATTAAAAAGGTGTTCATATACAACCTTCTAAAAATTAGTTTATTTCACTTCAGCAGAACAACCGTGAGATAATGCTGCATTTAAAAAAAGTAACCCTTAAAAACCAATTTTTTTATATACTTCCTTTCTCATTTACTAGTGGAAACTGGTTTGGCGCTTAACATATGTGTTGGGCTCGTTGGGATGCGACGCTACGAAAGGGATAAAAAATTTCGAAAAATCCAAAATTATTATTTTATCAGTTTTCGCGTCTATCAGATGCATTGGAATCTCTTCATGTCTTCATACAAATTGTATGAAAAAACCAAAAATTTGAAAAATCCAAAATTATGCTATAATTACTATTATTTTTTAACGAAAATTTGACAGATCTTCTTGATCGTCGCCACGAGTCTGCTTGCAAAGTTTTAGCTCGATTGGATCACGGGAAAAGGGTTAAAAATCGATCCAAAGTTTTTTCGACGGCAAGCAAGCAAGCAGACGCCACGAGTTAATATAAAGGGAGTAAAATTACTGGTTTTAGTCGTGTTCTGCTGAAAAAATCTTTTGATATTCATCCTTTCCTCGGAAACGGATTATTGACGAATATTGAAAATCTACTGTACTACCAATAATTGATATGCTTGTTAGTATTATTGGTTAAAATACTTGTCTGTATTCCAATAACCGGAGGTTTAAGTTTCATTCTAAAAGTGTGCTTGTTGGTATCATTGGTTAAAACCCAATGGCCAGGGATTGTAGCCTCATTACAAGAGATTAAGTTAGTCCATTTTTATAACACAATCATTAAGCTTAGTTTAAAAGTATTAAGAATATTGATGTTAGGTAACCACATTCTACATTTGTATCTCTCTTAATAACAAATGGGACATTTTTTGTTATTCTAGTATTCTGTTAAGTTCTATTAAACACAATACACTAATATTGCAACTTTACCACTTAATAATGTTCCAAATAGGTACCTACATGCGATATATAAGAACAACTGTGTATATTTGTTAGTAATGATATTTTTATTTTTTATATTTTTATATTTTTATTTTTATAGTTTATATTTATATATTTTATCATTTATTATTTCTCATTATTAATTATTAATTAACCGTAATGAGGGTACTAAGTGTATTATATTCAAATGTTCACAAAATACTCAAATTTGTACTCTCATGTCACTAAATAACCATGTATTTGGGTCATCAATGATCTATTGACGGTCTGTATGTTAAAAAATAAAATAAAATAAAAAATCAAATGACGTATGAGAAGTTTTATTTATTTAACATTAGTTACATACCGTTTATTACATTATTTTCAAATCTAATAAAACTATAAAAAAATATAAAAAATTTCTCGCTGTACCTCTCGAAAAAGAGTATAGCTCTTGTGCTTGAAAAGCAATTTAAATGTTAATGTAATTACATATTCACATATATTTAAAAAATATATATTTTTACATTGTATTTTTTGTAGTGCTCATTTTATTAATTTTTGTTGAATCTCAGTCATCTTCTGTATTTCTGTAGGTAGGCTATTATAATTCTTTATTCCTTAATTATTATCATACTTTCACATTTATAAATAGAAAGTGATACTTTGATGTCATAATTTAGAATATATTTTTGATGTGTAACATCTTTCCTCTTGCTTTCCTGCAATCTGTGGGAGTGATTGTGTGAAAATGGATGGAAATGCGTAACAGAAAACTAGACGCCGGGGAAGCGCGCGCTATTTCATTTGACCAATGAGCGCCCGTGGTGATAGAGTTGGCCGTCGGATGGTAACAACCCATTTTACAAGAGGTAGGTACAGTATTAAATGTATATGATTTTAAAGAAAACATATTGCCATTGTGAAGTTTCAATTTCAGAACGAAGTTCTGTGAAATTTAAACAAATTTTTATTAATCAATTAGAAAAGATATACAGAAAAATCAAATTAAGGAAAAAATATTTTAACTGGTACCAGGATTCGAAACAACGGACTTTCATTCTATATCCGGGGATGGCGCGTTATCCAATTTCGCCACGGCAGTCTGGCAAGTTAACGAAAATTTTTCGACCTTAAATGTAGTCTCTTTTTAATTGATTAACATTTTTATTACATTTTTAAAGCAATCCGGATTGAATATTTTTCTAATGACCAAATTATTAAATATAATAGTACACTTTTGTATCGACATCCCCAAAATTCTTTAATGACAGTTCACAGGGCGGCAAAATACAATATTTAAAAAATGCACATACATTTTCTTTACATGTATTTACTAATTAATAAATAAATTAATATAAATGTATGTATTATTGAATTTTTAATATCGTGTTTGAAAAAAGTGCAGATCATTGATACGAAATGCAATTGAGTAATTTATTTATTTATTTATTTATTTAACGCCCTTATGGGCTTTTACAATATACAGAATAATTTTTTTTTTAAAATAACATAAGACAATTAAAATCATAATACAGTTAAAAGTTACAATAATAATAGTTAAAAGGTAATAATAATAATAATACAGAAAAACATAAGAAAAACATAAGATAAAATAATAATAAAGTTAAAGGTACAAATAATAATAGTTAAAGGTAAAATAGAAAGATTTATTGTCCATTTCCATTTCGTTGGGATGTAAACAATTGTATCAGCTTTGTCCTATAAACAGTTATACTATCAGCAAAAATGTCAGCCGCCTCTGCATGCTCATTCATAATGATGAAATATTTCCATGTTAGGTTTTTTAAACATTGGGGTTAATTTCTGTCGCTGCTCAATTGATACTTTTAATTGTGAGTTGTCAAATGTTTCACATCATATGCCACTACTGTAAGGGTCGCTTGTTTTTTTTAATTTTACCTTTTACTACACACATTGTTTGAGTTATTTATCACTGGGTGCTGGAGTACGAGAGGATTAGACCCCCTCATCAAGTATAATTAATAATGTGCTCCTTTGTTCTAGTGCCTACGGACCTAGGAAACGAATTCTCGCCCCTGACCAAGTTAGTAATTATGTATTAACTTACTACGAATATTTTTGTGAAATGTATTTCTATGCACATTATTACATGAAAAAACATTTTTTACTTCCTTTCTTTTAACTCGTGGCGTCTGCTTGCTTGCCGGCTTGCCGTCGAAAAAACTTTGCATCGATTTTTAACCCTTTTCCCCTGATCCAATCGAGCTGAAACTTTGCAAGTAAACTCGTGGCAAAGATCAAGAAGATCTATCAAATTTTCGTTAAAAAAATTAATAATTATTGTATAATTTTGGATTTTTAGAAATTTTAATAGTTTTTTCAAATTGGAATCATTACAAAAGTTTGATTACTAGCTACAGCGGCCCGATAACGTCACGGAATATTTTCCGTCGGTATACATAATAGGTACTTCACTACGAATTTCAAAAATCTAAATTGACTAACAAATATTTTTAGAATTTAATCTTCAAAGCATGAAGTGTCTCATCAAAGCTCAAAACGTCTGACATTTTAAAAAATATATTAAATTCCGGTAAGTTTTGTGTTCTTATATGTTTTAATTCGTCTTTAATTGTTTTTATATTTTACAAAGAAAGGGAGTATAATAAACACTTGGTTTTTATGGGTTAGTTTTTTTAATTTTAATTTTTTTTATTATTAAAGCTCTTCGGGGCTTTTACAAAAAATGAAGTATAGAAATACGTGTCATAAACAATTATAAGGAAGAATATTATAAAAAGGACAAATATATAAAGAAAAAAGTATAAAACAATGACAAAATAAATTTTTTTAAAGTAAGTAATTTTTAAGAAAGTTTAAACAATGCAGGTAAATGATACGGACGTGTCAAAAATCAATAGCGAATTTGTATTGAAATAAGTATGAAAATAAAATAGTTATATAAAGTAGAATGCAAGTACATAGGAATATCACTATACAAAAAATATACAGGATTATTTGGAAACCATAAATAACCTCGCAGGATTATATTCCTGCTTTAATTTTTAGTCGCGAGCAACCTCGACCTAATATCAATAATTGTTATGCGACATCACGCTTTGCATTTTTTTTTCAACCTTTCTGACTAATTTTTTCAAAAATCGTTGGACTATCATTACAGCAACTTATATCGAATGATATGAAAAATTCATTCCCTTTAATGCAAGTCAAATAAAAAAATAAAAACCCTCCAATTCCAATTTGAAAACAGTCCAATAGGAATTTGTGCAGGGTTTTTATCATTTTACTTTAATTTTATTAAAACAAATTAATTTTTCGTAACCGATGTAAGTTACTGTAATGATAGTTCAACGTTTTGTAAAAAATAAGTCAGAAATATTAGGAAAAAATGCAAAATTTGATGTTGCATTACTCGATAACTATTGATTAGGTCATGGCTACTTGAACATTTTCCACTCATAATTTAAGTAGGGATATAGTATGTTTAAATATAAAGTAAAAAGCAAGTATATACCTACATAGCAATATCACAAGCTTAATAAAAGCATAATATAATAAAAAAATTACATGACACACATTTTTTTAAATGTTTAAATGATAGAAATATACAATTTTAAACTTAAGCATGGTATAAAAAAAAGCATATTAAAAAATACGTTTTTTTCTGGTTCCTCTTGCTTCACTTTACACCAATCAGAACGCCTTATCTTTCAAAACACATTGTCCCAAATCAAAAATCAATTTATAAATACAAATTATAATTGAAATAAATTTATACGGCCTGGGAACAAAATGTTTAAAAGCATTTCCCCCTGCCCGACAGCTCGTAGTTTGACCGTTATATTTCGTAACTGCAGAATATTAAATTTCTTATCATAAGAGTCCAGCACTCTCATATGCGCTGTACCAACTTCCAGCCGTGTGAGTATGCAGTAGGAAAACCATTCGCACATTCAAAAATAATATTAGATTCTTAATAATTAAATATCTTATAAGAGTTAAAAATATGGACTTTCATTCATTATCAGATGACCTCACATTTATTATTTGTAATGTGGAGAAAAATCTTGATGCACGGAATTCCAATTAAACTCGTTGTCGGTTTCCAGTTATTTTATTGGTTAACAAGTGACAATAACTTTGTTATAGTACAATAACAATATGACTCGCTTTAATTGTATATCTAAAATTTTTAGATCATACAACAAAATAGAAAATAATCATAACGTCCTCATTGACATATTTTATGACAAATTCCACGAATATCATCATCATCATCATTCTTGTCACTATTCTTGGCACTACAACCCTTGGTGGGTCTTGGACTCCTCAATAATTTTCCTCCACTCATCTCGGTCTAGTGCCAGCTCTCTCTAGTTTCGAAGCTCTAAGGCAGAGATATCTTTGAGGACGTTGTCACTCCATCTTAATTTTCCACGAATATAAGAGAACTATTACCAAACTAGCGAACTTACCTAGTCTCCTTGTTCTATCTCATTCTGTTCAAGTTCACTCTATAATTTTCTTTCTTATATACGTTTTTGCCTTTACTTTTATCTCCATGTTTTCAGTGTTCACATTTAAGTGATGAAAAGCATTTAAACTTATTGTATTATAATTGTATTACCTATATCATGTTACGTGTTTTTCGTTTTTTGTGAATCATTTAAAAATAAATAAATAAATGTTCACGGCGGGTACCTCATGAGAGAACCTGCAAAATAGCGTCTCTTGCTTTATACAATTTGCTCTCTCTTTCTTTCAGGCCGTCTGTCACTCTCATTCATCAGACTGACATCACTCAGATACGTTACATTTACTTTTCTAGAATTGCGGAATCTCTCGCTAATATATAAAATATTAAACAATGCTTATATTAATAAACCCAATAATAATAATAATAATTTCGTTGCTATCTGTCTCTCCGTAACTTTCTGTAACATCCATAACTTCTGATATAAAAACTTTTTTATTTTTTTTAGAAACCGACACGTAAGAAAACGTTAAATACAGAATGGTTATTATAATCACGTAGAGATAACATAGGATATTTATTTCACCCCATTTAATATTCATCATGAATAATCTCTACAATGTTAACGCCAAAACCATCACTACTATATAATATAATTCCATTATAAAAAAATTCCTGATCGGAATACATAGGATCCAGTGTGACATAATAAAGAATGAAAAAGATATATATACCTATTATAGATGTATCATAGAGACGAAGCAGTTTTTATATGGGAAAGAAGATATAGTTTTTTTTTGGGTGTTCATAGGACTTACAAACTATCGTACGGTAGGCTAACATGATTACTTTACACTACGTAATGTTTGCCAATTCTAACCATGATACAATATCACTTCTATAAAAATGTTGTATGTTGCATTGTATGTCTAACTTGCATATCTTCTTTCGTATGAGAGTTATATTTTTACTACCGCCACCTGCAGTCAAAAACTTTGTCATTCCTATAAACCAATGTAGATGTCGCCATTGTTAATGACATATCTATATTTTTTATTGGATTTTTTAAAGAAATATCCTTTAGCTGTGTTGATGACATTCTTCCGAATTATTTGAACATATATACAACTTCCAAAAATATTATAAATGTGGTAGACTTATCATAGGTGGAAATGGCAAACTTTATATTGTGTTAAGTGATCACTTAAGCCAGCCGTTCGATAGGTAGTAAGCCCTATGAACATAACAAAAGACTGTCATACCTACTTTCCCATATAAAAACTGGTTAACTGTCATATTCATGTCTTTCAAGATAGAATATCATACTTCGTACATCGTTTATCTATATTTTATATTTTCCAAAGCATTAATAATTTGAGGGCACGGCATTAAGAACATATATGTCGTTATAGGAATCTTGTCCCCAAATCGATTATAAAATTAGCTTATTGTAGTAGCTTGGAGTAGCTTGTTGGTGTAATGGTCATAACGCTCGCCTAGTGATCTGATGGTCGGTGGTTCAAGCCCCATCCCAAGATATCATCAAGTTAGTCCTATTCTCATGGCACAAGCGTTTAGCTTATTTTGAGAATAATAAGAATATTGATGCCACACGCATTCCGTGTTCGCATCTCTATTTTTTTTTTTTTTTAAAAGAAAAAAGAAATGCTTATTGCGTGTGTTTATTACATACCACCACAAAAATAAAAATGCAAAATTAGTGTATCGACTTTATGCGACTTTCCATTACTGTTTTACAATGAAATGGTATTTGATAGATCTTTCTTTAAATTTAGTGCTAGAATATCCTTTTTTTAAATGTGATTGTTTTGTTTTGAGAAATTGTTAAGGATTAGAAGACAAAGCGCCACTTTGATTATGACATTAATACAGGACGACCTTTTTGAATATGATTGATTATCTAGCAAAGAGTGTTAATTAGACAATTGAAAACTGATTAACTAAGTGTTTTAGAAGTATTTGATCAAAATATTAATTTTAAAACTCCGCTCTGGCTAATTAATTGTTTAGAAATATTTCTGTCTTAATTATATCTAAACTATCCATTGACTCATGAAAAATCACGGGACATAATAATTATAATAATAACGACCCTCGCGTGTAACCAGACTCGCGCGCTGGTTGCGTGTCACACTCACTCATTACATAAAATTATAATTCCGGCAAGTTACGAACCGACAGACATCAAAATTATTATCATTAGATTAGATAGCCGCCATCAAGACCTGTCAGATATCAATGTCCGCGCAATAGCTATCACCAGCTACAAAGCGGCCTTGCAGTAAGTAGAGAGACACCGCACACTGACCACCATCGGCTGCGAATCACCCACCATAGTCTCCCGTTGGCCGGCCATTGGCATCTACCATCGGTGACAGCCGATTGTAAACACCAATGGCCGCGCAGCGATCACTACCATCCGCGAATCGCCCACCATAGCCGACCACACTGTCAAGCAGCAAGCAAACAGCAATGGTCGCATAGCGGCCATTAATAGCCGCGCAGCGTTTACTAGAGTCCCGACAGCCGCCCGCATGGCCTAGCAGCGAGAAATTGGCGATGGCCGATTATAGGATCGACAATAGGTATCAACAAAGATACTTAACATCCGTAACAACGTTCTTATATGTTACAGTCTACCCGTAAACCTCCTATAAAATGTTGAGAAATTTCTAACGCGCTGTTTCAATCACGCTACGTCTGACGTACCATTTTTAACAGAGTTTCTTTACATATTTCACACAGGATACCTCCGGTAAAACATTTTCTATGTTAAAATATTGCACCCTCGGATATTCTATTTTTTCCTTTCTTTTTCCATCTCGATGTATAAACCCTGGTTCGTACGTCCTGACGAATATTATTTATTGAAAAAATTCTAAAGAAATATTTTCATATTTCTTTGAATTGAAAAATGAATAGATATTTAAAATCAATCGAGGCGGCATCAAGTGAAATTTCTTGACATTCTGAAGGACGTATTTATATTATTAAAAATATTTTTAACGGCACATCAAATAAGTTTGTATGTCAGTTGGATTGTACTGCAAAATTCTGTCGGAAATTAAAGGATATTGAAGGGTGTGAAAGTAATTTTACGAATTTCGTAACATCAATTTGAAATAACAAAAAATGTCTCGAGCAGAGCCCAGTGCAATATGTGAAGTGTTCTCGATTCGAACATATATATAGAACTTTCAAAACTTGTATAATGTGTGTATTCATTTATGGTTTTTGTGTTTAATTTGTAGAACTCCATATTTATTTTTAGCGAAATTAAAAATAAATTAAATTTGAGTAATTATTATTACTAAGTTCTGCGGGTTTACTATTTTAAGTGTGACAGCTGTTTCGGCTTGCAAGGCCATTATCAAACAGTGGATATACCACGTATAAAAGACTTATTTATAAAATTTTAAGTCGTTTGTACGTGGTATATCCACTGTTTGATAATGGCCTTGCAAGCTGAAACAGCTGTCATACTTAAAATAGTAAACCCGCAGAACTTAACAATAATATTTTTAAAAATTTAATTTATTTTAAATTTCATTAATAATAATAATTATTAAAATTGAATTTATTTTAAATTTCGCTAAAAATTATAATGTTGTGTATGTTCTTACGATGGAATTGGTGAACGTTGCATTGTGTAGAGTAATCAATTAAGCCAACTTATACAGGTTGTAATTTCTGAATCGTACAAGAGACTTACATCCAGTTTTCTCATATATTAGTAGCTTCGACTTTAGATGAGTAGCAGAAGCGGCTCTTTTCAAAGGTCACTTTTATTTTTGTACTTCTCAATCAATCTCATAATTTTACATTTAGGTTTTGCATTTAAAATTCCACATTTGGTGACCATTTATGATATGAATTTCACAGTGACTTGACCATGACGTTAGTCTTGATACAAAACACGGATTTTTTTTTTATCCGCAAAATAAAATTAGGAGAAATTTAAATACATGTGCACGATTCAAATTTCGTCATTTTTCGCTTACTTATTGTATCTAAACTTTTTGATATGGAAAATTTCCTAGAAATCAGCACTTAGCAGAAAATAATTTCAAAAAACTCGGAAACTGGATGATCTATGTGATCATATTTAGTTTCAAATTAAAAATTACATTGTTTTTGTCAGTATTATAGAACAACAGATACAAGACGCTTTCAGAAAATAATTGAACCTCTTTTTTCTTTCGTACAGATCTCCACTTTCTCTTGTTTTAAAATGTTCCATTTTTCAAATTTCAAACAATTTAAAAATAATAAAGTAGGTACCTACCTAAATTCTATCTTTTCCAAACTATCCGATGTTTCAAATTAAAAATTACATTGGTTTTATTAGTATAATTCAAATTCAAATTCAAATGTTTATTCAATGTTCAATGTTACTAATGTTTACAGTGTTTACAAAATTTAATGAAGCTTTTTTCATTGTTGTTGAGTGTCTTGGCAGCAAGTAAACACTAAATTGATTTGATGCCCTGCCTGCTACACTAGTAATTTACTGTATTATAGCAGACAGTGCTCTTCCAGTAGTATAATGTTCAAGAATATTTATTATTTATATAACATTTGTGAATAAATCTTATTGCCAATTAAAATTAAGTAATAGTAATAATTAAATGTTTACAATTTAATAATGGTGTTAATTAATTATATTATAGACAAATTATATAATAGATCAACAGATACAAGACGCTTTCAGAAAACAATTGAACCCCTTTTTCTTTCTTACAGATCTCCACTCAAGCTAGTCTTGTTTTAAAATGTTCCATTTTTCAAACTTCAAACAATTTAAAAATAATAAAGTAGGTACCTGCCTATATTCTATCTCTTCCAAACTAACCGAAATTCAAAAAAATGGAACATTTTAAATGTGCTGATTTTCCTAAATTTATAACACTACACATTATCTTGTATCTCTAGTTATCTATAGTAAGACATCATATTTCAGCTGCTAGGCATGTTTATAAATATAATTTTGGCTGTAAAACTCGTGTTTATTATTGACAAAAATTTAATCACGCATTTTACAGAACTTAATACATTCCTAAATAAGGGTGTCCATATTTCGATTTGTCCAAACTTATATCTTTCGGCGGTATTTCAGTATTTCCTGTTTTCCATACGATCGCTTACCGTAGACAGTTTTCAGAAACCCAGTCGAGTCTATTGCATCTCGGGCGGGAAGATGTTTGCATTATACCTCGTGCGGAAAATGGTAGAAATCTGTAATATCTCGAATTCCAGCAATCAGCTCAGTGAGCGTGTTTATACGCTATTTACTTAACATCTGCGATTGCAAATTAGATTCAGATATAGTAAAGGTGTGGCACAAATTATTTAGTTAGGTATTAATTAAGTCTCTTTGTTTTAACACCTCTATCAATACGCTGGAATATTAAATAAATATTATCATACGGGTGCTGTTTCGCGATAACGTCTCAATCCTTGAAATTGAAAAGAAAAACAAATATTCGCATTCTAGAATGATTTTATTTTTTTAATTACGAAAATATTAGCAGCCTGAACATTTGTATCAACCTTTTATTACTACTTTAAAACCACATTTAAGTCGATTGTGGCTTAACATATTGTTGCGAAATACCATTAATTTAATAAAATAAAATTATCTTAAAACTTTGTATCATAATCTTTTTGCAATCTTTTTACTTCTAAGAATGTTCCAAGGTTTTCACGGCCACTCAGAATCTTCCGATTTGTGTCTTCTGGGGTATTATGCCGTGTTTTCACGACCTTTTCAGGGCTGAGGTGTTGTTGTTCTCCCCTGCTTTCGACAAGGTATTGCAAGCCAATACTTAAACACAACACCAACACTCACAACAACACATCAGCCCTGATGATGGACCCTGCAATGGGATGCGAAACGTCGGCCTGAAACACGGCATAATACCACAGAAGATACAAATTAGAAGATTCTTACTTATAATGCATAATTCGTACTACGATTATTATTAAACGTCAAGGGATAAAAATATTTTAATAATAAAGAAATTATTTACGTATTATTAAAATATATGAACAAAAAGAAAATATTTTGTAAAAAAACGACTTTTTTAAATAGAGTTTTATACAAAGATATTCTGCTGTTATAGAAGATATTATAATATATTAGGTCCTTGGAAAAATTCAAATATTTTATTTATGAAAAGTTGATATTTAATTAATCAAAGTGTTGAACAATGTTGACGATGCACCTTTGCCATTTTAATGGAAGTTCATTGATGCCTTTGCTATAGAATTCCTGGTGATGGAAATCCATGAAATCTTTAAAAGCTTTTTTTACCGCCTCATCAAAGTTGAAATTTTTTCCTCGTAAAAAGTTAACTGAATTCCGAAAAAATGGAATTCAGAATTTAGTAAGGCAGGTGATGTAAAGTTTCCAGTCCAAACTCTTGATCGTTTGGTCCATTGTGCAGAGTGTGGACGAGCGATATCGTGGAGAAGTAGTGGACTAGAGCAATTGATGAGTCTCAGTTATTTGATAGCGAGCTTGTCCATCGTCTTTTTCAATTCTTGAACCTCTGCAGTAATTGTTGTGCCAGATCTCAAGAAGCTTTGTACAATGCCGCACTGGTCAACCAAGCGGTTTCTTTTGACACAATTTTCGTTTGGGACATTGTTTGGCTGTCTTTCCTAGGTTTTACCATTGCAAAGATTTCCGGATCCACATTTCATCATAAGTTACAATCTGATTCATAAATCCTTGAGTTATGTGCTGACTCATCAAACTAAGGCAAGCCTCGTCGCAAGTTTGTTGTTCTTCTTTCTCAGCCTCTTTCCCTCCACTGCTGGATGTAGGCCGTTTTCAATTTCCTCCACCCATCTCTGTTTCTCCCCCTTCCCATCCAGGTTCTTCCTGCTTGCTGGACTATGTCATCAGACCAGAAAAGTTTGATTACTAGCATAGCGGCAATATTTTCTAAATTTGAATTACTCCGTCGGTATTCATAATAGGTACTTCACTACGAATGTCGAAAATCTAAATTGACTGAAAAATGTTTTTAGAATTTAATCTTCAAAGCATGAAGTGCCTTATCAAAGCTCAAAACATCTGACCTTTTCGAAATATATTAAATTACTGTAAGTTTAGTGTTATGTTATATGTTTTAATTCGTCTTTAATTGTTGTTATATTTTACAAAGAAAGGGAGTATAATAAAAACTTGGTTTTTATGGGTTACTTTTTTACTCCCCTTATATTAACTCGTGGCATCTGCTTACTTGCCGGCTTGCCGTCAAAAAAAAAAACTTTCGATCGATTTTTGACCCTTTTCCCGTGATCCAATCGAGCTGAAACTTAGTAGACTTGTGGCGACGATCAAGAAGATCTATCAAATTTTCGTTAAAAAAATTAATAATTGTAGTATAATTTCGAATTTTTAGAAATTTTATTGGTTTTTTAAAATTGGAATCATTAGAAAAGTTTGATTAGCAACGACGGCCCGATAACGTCGCGGAATATTTTCTAAATTTGAATTACTCCGTCGGTATGCATAATAGGTACTTCACTACGAATGTCGAAAATCTAAATTGACTGACAAATGTTTTTAGAATTTAATCTTCAAAGCATGAAGTGTCTTATCAAAGCTCAAAACATCTGAAATTTTAGAAAAATATTAAATTACTGTAAGTTTAGTGATCCATTATATGTTTTAATTCGTTTTTAATTGTTGTTATATTTTGTCGAAATGTCGAATAATGTCGAAAATCTAAATTGACTGTCAAATGTTTTTAGAATTTAATCTTCAAAGCATGAAGTGTCTTATCAAAGCTCAAAACATCTGAAATTTTAGAAAAATATTAAATTACTGTAAGTTTAGTGTTCTGTTATATGTTTTAATTCGTTTTTAATTGTTGTTATATTTTACAAAGAAAGGGAGTATAACCAAAACTTGGTTTTTATGGGTTACTTTTTTTATTTTCTTCAATCGGAATTTTGAATTCGAATGCAATATATTGATTTTCAAACTAGCCAGTATTTTATATGTAAGGAACTAATACTTTAAAAGCCATCAAATATATATCCCGTGTAGATTTTCCGTCAACATTATCACCGTCGCTACGAATTATATAGGTGGATGTTGAGTTTTCTCCAACTATCTCTATTTTGCGCCATTTCTCTATAGTTTTAGATCTCTAAGGCATCTATTGAGGACATCGTTGTTCCTAAGCATTGACCTTTCCAAGCTTCCACATCCTGTTAATCTTGTATTAAATGGTAACTTCGATGCTTTACTTTTCTCATCCTCTTCAGAGAAACCAACTACCTAAATCTTCTCATTTCTAACAACTTTGAGATGCGTATCTCATAAAAAATATATTATACAGTTACATATTGCAGCGTCTTTGCTGAAATTTCATTTTCTAAAACCAGCTCAAATATACGCCACAAAATCATATAGTCCACATACAAAAAAAACAAATACATGGCCGCTGGATGCGCTCGACAAAACCCAATTCTCCAGTGTGTAAGTGAAAATTTTGGAACGTCATGTTCCATAAAGTCTTTATCATTGCCTTTATTATTGTAATTCTTTATAATTTTTTATTATTTAGTCGAGTAAATAAATCCATTACAATTTTCACGACTTCGGAGAATTCTCGTTTAACACGGGTGGTGACCATAAAGTAACTTTTCCTCATTTCCATCGATATTTACAACCAGAATTATTAAAGCACTACGCCACCAAAATATCACCAAATAAAAATAGAATTATTTAAAGTTTATTAAAGGAAACACATTCTTATTGTGAAGTTATAATTTCAGAACAAAATTCTGTAAATTATTAAACAATTTAAATTAATCAATTAGAAAAGACATACAGAAAAATCAAATTAACGAAAAAATATTTAAATTCCACCGGGAATCGAACCACGGACCTCACATTCTATCCGGGAATGGCACGTTATACTTTTTTTTTTTTCAACCTTATATGTCGTCTCTCTTTAATTGATTAATATATTTTTATTCCATTTTTAAAGCAATCCACATTGTATAATGCAATAGTCACGAATACCTTCGCATATCTGTCGCTAGAGGACGCCAGAAATTAATTAAAAATGTTCGTTAACTTACCTGAGTGCCATGGCGAAATGGATAACGCGCCATTCCCTGATAGAATGTGAGGTCCGTGGTTCGATTCCCGGTGGCATTTAAATATTTTTTCGTTAATTTGATTTTTTCTGTATGTCTTTTCTAATTGATTAATAAAAATTGTTTATTTGAAGTTTGTAGAAGGTATAGCATCTAGAGATTGAGATACATCCAACTGATTTGTGTACATGGATTAGACCTCTACAGAGTGTAAATTAAAAAGGCTTTTTATTCAACAATCGACTTCACGTGTCTCGAGTATCGTAATTACCTTTTTAAGCTTGTAAAATGCTTACATAAATTCTCACAGATGCAGATAATTCCTTGAATAATAAGTTAATTAATCAAAGTACGCCATTTCGCTTATTCTAGATCCACAGTATATTGGAGATCTTCAGTTTAATTCCAGAAGAAGTCTAGAAAGAATAAAAAAGGTTTCCATTTAAAATGAATCTAGAAAAAAAATCAATAACCAAGGATTGGGTAGTTTATAAATTAATGAACATTCTCTTTATGTTATATCAAATATATATTTACATATTGACTATTTTAATAATATTTAACTAAAACCCCTGAAAAATCACGGGGGAGGCATAAATGAATGGTTAGCTTCTTAGTTTAGCTCTGTGTACGCGACGCGATTCGCCGCGTACGTGGGAGACGGCGGGAATATTCGGCGGGAAATCGGATAAGGAATAGGAAGGTTAAGAGAAATGGACTGTATTGGTTAAAAAAGGGAGGGACTTTTTGACTCACCTTTGTCTCTTGGCATTCTTCCAGATGTCACCTCACCAAACATTTGGTTTACTCGGTTACCACCAACACGCGTTAATCCTGTTGTCTGGCAGTGACGAGACGAGAAAATATTTATAGGATGCACAATTAAACACAAGACGAAAATTAACAGGGGGATAGCGAGACTTGTCGAAACGAAAGGTAAACTGGTACTAAGGAGGATAGGATAAATTTCGATAGAGACAAATCAGTGTTGCTACGTAAGAAAAAAATAACAATCTGTAAACAATCGATTTCTGTACGAACGTGACGTCACGCATATCGAAAACTCTGTTTTTACAATGTGCAGTATGTATAGTATATTTTTGACGGGCCACGGAGAAAAGACGGCGGCTACGTCGTTTAGTCACCGTCCACGCCGAGAATTCAAGGATATTATGGACTTACGGAACAGACATACAGCGAAATAATTATATTTATATCAAATAAAATTATCCCAATACGAACAATATTATTGATTAAATGAATGATACTTTTCAATCAGCTGTAAAACACTCGAGTCTTTAAATGGGTATATTTAGCTAAATAGAAACTGAATAAGAAAACAATTGGACGAATGCAAACTCCATTTGAAAAACAAAAGCATCGGTACAGTTCAGAGAGGAAATTGCATTTCACAGAGTTTCAGTTTAACCCTATCAGAGGAGGCAAGACTGGGAAACGTAATCGGGGGATTTCCTCGCGAGGGGAGGTCACATTATTCCGGATAGGGATGCAGACAGTTTACATTAGCACGTCACTGGGAATCAGTTAACATTGACACATCGGTAGGAATTAATACAGAATTGAAATTACAGTTCCATTGTACGTGTATCGCTAGTCCAATCAAAGTTGAAGTGATGGGAAAATGTTTTCAAATTGGTTTTTACGTTTTTACGTTTTACTACGTTACTTTACGTTACATTAGCACGTCACTGGGAATCAGTTAACATTGACACATCGGTAGGAATTAATACAGAATTGAAATTACAGTTCCATTGTACGTGTATCGCTAGTTCAATCAAAGTTGGAGTGATGGGAAAATGTTTTAAAACTGTTTTTTACTACGAAAGTTTGGTAGCGCTTGTGACAGACATTGTTGCATAGAAAATTATTTTCTATACTGTATCTTTTAACTATTATTATTTGTACCTTTAACTGTATTATTATTTTATCTGTCTTATGATATTTTTTTAAATTTATATTCTGTACATTTGTAAAAGCCCATAAGGGTGTTAAATAAATAAATAAATAAATAAACTATATAATATGCCATTCTCCTAATTCTTGTACTTTGTACTTATTAAATCACATTTTGAGTGAGTACAAAATCATGTACTTATTCAAAATGAGATTTAAATGATCATTAAAATGTCAAAAAATGAATTCGTGATTTGTAAAAAAATTTAACCTTAAAAATCATTCTAAATTACTATATCCGTTAATATGGCTCCTAGAAAATAAGAAATGAAAACAAACATTACACAAACGCGATACTTTACACACGATAAACGAACACACTCAAATTTCAGAGATGAACTCGAATGTACTGCGGGATGATTGTTCGATTTTACTGGATAATAAATAGTTATATATCAATGTTGATATTTTTCAGATGGAAATGTATTTTTAACGACATGATATTGTGTGTAATTTACTGTACAGTGTAGATTATTTTTCGCGCAAAACAAATTAAAGGAATTAAATAAAAAAAGTTTTGAACATTTCTCCGGGCGTGCAAAGGCTGGGGAACACATTCTGCCTGCGAGCTTTTCTTCCAAAAAGGCTTTCACGGAAGGTGTTAATGTCCTGGCCGTATATGACTTTTGCTCCAGATGGAACAAACGGTGCTTAGCGCCTACTGCCCGCAATAAGGTGAACACCAAGTCTCTGACATTTTTTCTTCAAGGGGGTATTCTAGTGTAGAAATTAGAAAAAATCAATTTTTTTATTCTTCATATTTTCAAAGCTTAACCTTTCAAGAATATGCCCTTAAGAGGATATGTCAAAATTTTAATTATTTCGGGAGATATAACTATTTTAGTGACATGACACCCAAACCGGCTGGACCGGAACAAATCGAACAAAAGACGTTAGGGACCAACCGACTACCTGCGATCCCATTCTCTGGTAAACCCTTATATACTCTTGTATTATATATTGAAATATAATAATCCAAGGTCACCGCAGAAAATGCTTTTTTTGAAAAAGGGGAAGACCCAATGTATAGAGCAGGAATCGCAGCTTAATTAAATGAAGTATAAAATGTCATTTCATGGAGCGTTTTTCTCGAAACTACTTTTTTCAAAAAGTTTGTCATGATTTCTCAAGTTCTACCTAACCGATTTACTAGAAATTTGGTGTGAGTCTTCTCTATATATGTCTCTATCTTACTAACTAACATTATAACAAATTTAAAAATTACTGTCCTTAGATTTTCACGGCCGTTCAGAATCTTCTGCGTATAGTTTTCTGGGATATTCTGCCGTGTATATGTGACCTCTCTGGCCAACGTTTCGGATCCCATTGCAGGGTCGTTGCAGGTGTTGAAGTGTAGGTTAACCTACACTTCAACACACACTCATCACATCAGCCCTGATGATGTACCCTGCAATGGGATCCGAAACGTTGGCCAGATACATATACACGGCATAATATCCCAGAAAACTAAACACAGAAAATTAAAAATTACTGTTTTTTAAAAATTCAGAATAGTCAAAAAATTTATTATTATTTTTTCAAACATCCGCAATTTAGCGAAAAAAAAAATTTTCAGTTTTTTTAGTTAGTACAATAGCAGCATTTATCTAGATAAAATATCTCTTTACTTTTTTGTTTAAGATTATTTGGACAAACCTGGCGCCCCATTTTTTTCCAACCCCCCACTTCAACAGCTTATAACATTTAGAGTTAAATTTTTTTTCCTTTTTTTTATTTTTTATGTATTGTTAAAACATGAATAAATATTTTTTGTTTTTTATTTATACCACCCGAAAAAACACCTCAAATTCATGCCTCTAGACTAGAATACCCCCTTAAAGAATCGTAACAGTACAAGTTCTACAATAGCAAGACACCATGTATAATAAGTAGAATATTTTCCCATAGAACGTGTTCTTCCATGTTTCTAGAGAGGGAATATCCCCTACCCAGAGTACATTTTTATATTGCACATGCAAGGCATTTAATGATAATTATATCGATATTGACCTCTTCAATATTGGTCTTACCGCGTTAAAAAAATGCTATAGATTATACGTACATTTATTCTAGCAACACAAAACAATTTCACCACAATATTACCAGACTCACGGATTGAAAGCAACTTCACTAAATCGACTTTGGCCTATCACTCACTGCATCTAATCTTCTCTTCCTCCACCTTTACTCTGCGTCTCACATCCTCATCCTTTTTCCCGTGTCAGTCTATACTCATTATCTCTTTTCTTCACATACTTTTCATATTCACTCGTTTTAATTAACTTAAAAATATTGTCTAATCCAACTTTGTTATTGATTCACTGTGCCTTCAACATCTGTGAATCTTTTTAATTGATTTACAGTCCACATATGTAATATACACTAAGTTTTTATATTATCAAGTTTAAAAACTGTTGGGATTTCTTAGTAAATAAATAAAAAAATATAAAAAAATGTTTAGCGGGTTGGTTTTGATCGCGTAAGTGGATTGAAGATTCCCCGATACGGTAATTATAAAAAGAGTATTGAATTTACGCCCGACCAAGAGAATTTTTCCGTGTTCAGTGTGTGTACGTGTGTGTGGTCACGTATATAAAAGTGTGAGTAAAAGAGCCTGTATAGCAAGGCTAATAAAATAGAAGAGAAAATAAAATAGAATACAGAGGATGTTAGTAATACTCACCGTTTGATGTTGCGGTTAATTTCGGATCGTCAATAGAATGGTTGTCACGGAAGCGTTGCTCGTACTTATCTTGCACCTTATTGGCTGAAATAAGATGTAAAACAATAATGCGGTCCGCGTCCATTGGACCACCAAAAATGAAAATGAGAATTACCTATCTGGCGATGAAGGAAACAAATATTGATTCAGAATTTGGTTATGCGTTTTTTTTTATGAAAAAAGGACTAACTTGCTAGTCTGGAGCGAACCCGCGACCTTTGGATCACGAGGCAAGTGCCCTAACCATAAGACCAACAAGCTACTAATTTTGTATGTTCGTTTTCTTTGATGAGTTGCATAATTGATATTTTTTGTATATTGTTTCTACCTTTGGGAATGGAAATATTTAGAATAGTGTTTGTGTGGGGAATCTTGATTTTTTTTAAAGTATGACTTTAATAATAGTTCTCTGAATTACTTAAATTTGATTTATTATATTATTATGTTCCACCCCACTTTATTATTCCATATTGGAATAGTGAGTGGATAGTTGCAAAGTATACCTTTTTTTAATTTTCTATGCTTAAAATGTTTCGTGGTCTTATGAATATATATAAATATCTTCTAATTATTTTCGTCAATTCGTTGATATGGCTATGCTATTTAAGATGTTGGTCTGTAATTACTCCAAAATATTTGATTTTCTTTTTTGGATTTATTATTGAACATGAATTGTTACAAGTCATTCCGTCGCAGTTGTTATTGTGGATGTTAATTTTTATATTAAGCGGTATTTTGTGGTTTTTTTATCGAAAAGGGAATGTAGTATGTTTTTTCGGAGTTTAGGGAGAGCAAATTGTTGTCGAACCAGGATTTCAGTACATTCAGGTCTCTGTTTGCGTGTTTGTTTACTGTGTTGCAGTCAGGTCCGCTTATATAATAGCTGTGCCTTCTGCATATAATATGATTTTACTTGTAAGATTAAGTTCGAAGACATCTTTTTTATTGAATTGCTTTCGTGCATCTGTTAACAAATATTTATTTTGTATTATTATTTCACGTGAACTTTGATTTGTTTTTTCAGAAAGGAACCCTCGCGTAAAACGAGGGACTTCTATTTGCTGTACACGAACTACATATATATTTATTTTTTAATTTTCGCAAAACTAAGCTGTCTCTCGCTAATTTTACAACTCTCGCAAGATGTACAAGACTGAAATTAAAATAATCTTCCTCCACAAGCCTCGAGTTGACTTGTTTGATTAAATCCGCTCGCTAATATTCTCACTAATTTTCTTTGTGATTATTCTGCTCGCGAGACAGGAATACATTTATATAGTGGAGTAATTGAATTTACAAATAATTGTACAGTATTTCAATACGTATCCACACGGCTACATCTGTTTGAAATGGGAATTCGCTTGTCGGATTGGAAAATGTTTTTTTAACAATCTACGTGTTTAATTTATTTGAACCTGCATACCGTGCATCATTATTAAATTATCAAAATTGGGTTCTTTTTATATACACGTCTTCTTAAATTTTCACCGTTCAGAATTTTTGGTTTGTGTTTTCTGGGGGATTTTACTGTCTTTCATAACCTTTTTGACCAGCGTTTCGGGTCCCATTGCAGGGTCTATCATGAAGGTTGATTTGTTGGTATGAGTGTTGTTGATATTGGGATTAAGTATTGACTTGCAATACCGTGTCGAAATCAGGATGAAACGTTGTCAGCGTTGTGTTAAGTACTGGCCAGCAATACCCTGCCAAAAATACCCGGTGATATTAATATAAATAACGGTCGCAACTTAAATACATCATATTATAACAGAAATTATGGTCTCAACTTGAAAAAGAGAACAGTGATATAACAATATACATAGTCATTTGATGCAAAAAAAGGGGTTACATGGAATGTTTTCCGGAAGTTTTAAAAATTTATAGTTTTATAGATATCGATGTGCTCTTTCCGAATTTCAACTTTGCCACCTCGTAAATTTGCCGCTCACGCCACCATTTTAGAAAAATGGCGCTTAAAAGCAGTTTTTTGACACTATCTCCTTTCCGACTCATTTCACGATAAAAACATTAGAATTTTTTTTTAAATAGAGATGCGAATATAGAATACGTGTCACATCAATATGCATCAACAAACTAAGCTAAACGCTTGTGCTATGAAAGTAGGACTAACGTGTTAATCTGGAGTGAGGTTCGAACCCGCGAACCTAGAAAAAATTTTCTACAATTTGTGTTATAATTTTTTTTCGTAAAATCAATAGTTTTGGCGAACGAGCGCCGCAAAGTGTAGTTCACCACGCGTTTTGGCCAAAAAACTAATTTCCACACCACCTTGAGGTAGAGTAAGCGGCGCGTTTTTTTTATCGTGGTGTTCCCAGTAGGCCTAATCCACATGCAACTCACTATTATAAAATTTAGCGAATTCTCCTTCACTTCGCTGTTCTTCATTGATCGACCAGTGTTACGATTTAATCGTTTTTAGTCCTGATCGAAACGTCAAAGACTGAAATTTCTTCCACGTCTTCCGCGATGGGATTATCGTTTTCATCGCAATCTTTTTCGTTCTCGTAAAACTACAAAATGGCTGTACTAATATAACAAGAGAAAACTTATGACAATGCATGTCTCCAACGTTATTGCCACGTAACACAAACACAGACAACCTGCTTTCAGCACGGTATTTCTAGTCAAAACTTAATCACAACATCAACACTCAAAACTTAATCATCCTTGGTGATGAACCCTTCAATGGAATCCGAGATGACAGTCAGAAAGGACATAGAAACATGGCAAATTCCACCAAATTCAAGTGCTTCGGAAAACCGATTAATGTCCAAAGTGATGTGGTTCAGCATAGCAGTAGCTCTTCCATCAGGCATAACCATCGGCAGGTTGTTCCTGTACATTGGAATGTGAAACAATCTATGCTGACGCTGTCTAAGGTAATAATCAGGAAAATACAAAACCATTACTAAATTTCAGTATTATCGATCACACCGCGCAACGATCGATAAAATCAAGTCTCTGAACTATTGTAGCCAAGCGTACCCTGGAGACATGTAAGTCATATCTCTACACATGTAGAGATATGATTTAACTTGACTTGACCTGACAAGACCAGGGTAGTCTCAACAATTGACGAACATGTACAAGAGGATACAAAACGTAAATTAGATAAGAAATATCGTGACAAAAGAGTGCGACATTCTGTAATCTCTATCTATCCCAATAAAAAACGATTTTAACTTACATATAATTTAAATTCTCAACCGTATTATTCTTTTCTTCAACTCCTGATTTAAAAGAATAATATATTTTTTATAATTACTTATAGAGTCCCCGTTAAAACTTTATTTAAAAAACTCAAATATTTCAAAGCGCCGCCGCCGTCTTCCATTTAAGAATGTAAATGAGGAACCCTGTAAGTTATGCCAGTCTTTCTACTCATAGAGTCTGATATTTTATTAAAAACATAAAATTTACTAACCCCTTTTCACCTTGTATACAAATCAAGTAAATCGTCATTAGCCGTTTAAAATCTAATTACTTCGAGATAAAAATTTTACAACACAAAATAGTTGGCAGATCTTCTGGTGACGTGACGAATGACGTTTTTCTGTGTTTAGATAAAAATCACTGAATCACTGATTTCAAAAAAGTGTATTATTATATCTGATGAGGACTATTTTGAAGGGGATGAAATTAATATTCTTACGAGATTCTAAAACGATTAGAATTACCTACAATTGAGAGTTTCCGAAAAAGTCTGAACGTTTTAGAAAGTTTTAGTATAGTTTTTGAAGGATCTTGAATACGCGAGAATGCACAAAAATATCAGAAATTCGATAAAAAACATTTTTTTAAATTACTTTTGCGCCGCGCTTTTTTATTTTGACATCTGCGGGACATGACAGGAAGTGAATTCTTAACCCACGAGATTAAGCACAGAAACAGCCCGAATAAAGTTTACCAGAGATAAGCTGAATATTCTCGTGCGACGATTTCAACGTATTGTGTACCAGCTTAAATTTGCGTCCAATGATTTGATTTGATATAGTTTGGAATATCTTTTACTTGTTTCATTTGATCCCATCGCTTATTGAAGACTTAATTTTAAAAAATCTAGAAAAAACAAAATATCGCTTACTTTTTGATCTAACCTCGTATGTCTGTGTGTCAGATGGCTAAAGGTGAATATTGAACATAGTTCCAATCAATCCAAGTGAACCGTACCTGGAGAATCCAAAGAGTATTCAACGGAATGAAGCGATTAATTTGAGAAGTTCAAGGAAGTTGTGAGGTCAGACGTAGACTAGGAAGTCGGGTAATTGGAAGATCAATCAGGGCGCTGAGTGGGGGAAGGAGACTTATCCACAAACCGAGGTTATTTATTCTCAAAAAAAGTTTTATCGATATCCCCATGGACCATCACAAGCAATAAGGGTTCCAAGCGCAGTAGCCTTAATTAACGATTATTTATATAACTAGCTGTGCCGTCGTAGAATTTTCGCGAACCTTCTAGAACATTCTCCTTCCAAAACTTTCAAGAAATTCGAATGTACAGGAACTCTTTAGACACACCGACACATTCCGCCAATGAGTGAAGAACCTTATAGAACGGGAATTTTCTAGAACCTTCTCTTTCCAGAACTCTCTTGAGCAGGTTTTTCCGGAACCTTCTAAACTCACCGACACAGTCAGCGCGTTTATTTTGAAACAATCTGAAGCATTTGCGGCCTTCCCATAACAAAACAATGTGCTAGAATGCACATTTTCGTCACCCACTCCCACCCACGCTCAGCCACCCCCACCAGACTCGCACATTCTCAATGGGACACCGAGGGCTATCCACCACCATAACCACCAGGGGGTGGTAGTATCTGGTTGTGGAGAAAACTTGGCGGATAGGGAAACACGGGTTTCTTTTTATATATATATATATATATATATATATTGATTAAATCGCAAGTAGGTGTAATTCAGGATGACGAGAAACCATCCCTAGTCAATTACAAGAACATTTTCAAGACGCTGAAAGATCTGAGAACACACCTTGATATATACAGCATCATTACTTTATTAATTCCATTTTGATAAATTTTTTGAGTTCGACTGTAAATAAAACATTTTGAACTTATGGTGATATCTCCCATCAAGTGGAATATAAGTAAATACATGTAAAGAAAATGCATGTACATTTTTTTAATATTGTGTTTTGCCGCACATTTAAGGAACTAACTAACTAACCATCACGCCGTTTCCCGTCAGGGGTGGGCAGAGAGGATTGAACGCCACACTCTTCTATCCTAGCACACCACTTTTGCTTCGACCACTTTCATATATCTTATCATATCATATCTACGATTGTTTAACAGGGCCATCCTCAAATACTTGTAGTATCTGATCGTGCCAGGTCTTTTGCGGACGCCCTCTATTCAACACATGCCTCATATATTTTCTTAACCATCCTTTCCTCGTTCATACATTCCACATGACAAAACCATCTCAGCACTCCTTTCTTTATTCACTCTACCACACTACGGCCAGCATTTTGGACAAGAATTTTGGCGATGTCAATAAAACAGTGCCGTGGCGAAATTGGATAACGTGCCATCCCCGAATATAGAATGGAGGTCCGTTGTTTCGAATCCCGGAAGCAGTTAAAATATTTTTTCGTTAATTTAGTTAATTTTTCTCTATGTCTTTTGTAATTGATTAAATAAAAATTTGTTTAAAATTCACAGAAATTCGTTCTTTAACTGCAACTTCACAATAACAATGTGCTTTCTTTAATATCATATACATTTATTAATACATTAATACTCTCGAAAAATGAGTTGGTATCATCTGACGGCCAACTCTAACACCGCGCGTGCTCATTGGTCAAATGAGATAACGCACGCTTTCCCGGCGTCTAGTTTTCTGTTACGCAATTCCGTCCATTTTCACGAAATCATTCCCACAGATTGCAGGAAAGCGAGAAGAAAGATGTTACACATCAAAAACTAAAAATGCTGACGTATACATCAACTAGTATATGTATGCACTAACTATTAGTTAATGTGTACATTATCAAAATTTACACATGGTTTTAAACATACAATGTTATGTACAAGAGAAACAAAATAAATCGTCTTCCAGTAAGGAGTAGCAATCGCAAATGGCACCATCTCTGGGATCGAACTAGTATTTAAAAATAAATAGCTCGTCTAGTGATCTGGTGGTCGGTGGTTTGAGCCCCATTCCAGGAAACCAACAATTTTGTCTTATTTTCATAGCACTAGCATTTAGCTTAATTTGATAATAGTAAAATATTGATATTCCGTGTTTGAATTTTTATTTAAAAATATATATATTTATTAGCAATCTGGAGCTAGAAACTGTATAAATGTATATCGACAAGAAATTTTCTGGGGACTCAATATTTCCACGATTCTCATAAAATTTTGCCAGTCACGAAAGAGTACGATAGTATTATTTGCAGTTAACTTAATTTTATTTTAGTAAAATTGTGCCACAGCTTTAGAAACTCCCTGTAGCGTAACAACCCTAGACATGGACCACGTTTTATTAACGCGTGTGCCTACACGAAGAACCCTCATTACTTCTACGATTCTGTATGTAAAATATTAACATAGTAGTGTGTTGCGTGGAACGAATTATATCAAAAAAGTTTATAAATCGTTTTGCACTAGCGTTTTTAGATTTGATTGTATTTTTTTTTTAATTTATTACCCTTGATTTCTGCCGTGTTTAATTTCATTAAGTTCACCATGTTTTATGTTGAAGATGTATAATCTAATAAATCTTCAAAATACACATCTCAATGTATCTTTGCTCATCAGATAAAATACATGTTTGAACCCAAATTGACTGAGAATTATAAATGATTTAACAGATTGTTAGTTAACTTTGTAAAAACCACTACCAGATTTTAGGTCTACCGGTTTCGAGACGTACCCGTCTCTTCGTCAGGACCAACACTACACCACTACATTCACAACACTACACACCTCAACCATAGTATTGTTACTCTTCCACCGATAATTGATCACATGCGTGTTAGTCTTGTCAGGGACAAACATGCACTGATTAGCCTAATGAACCATCAGGGATCTACCGAAAGAGAGTGAGAGGGGGCGGGGTCTAAAGTGGGTGTTACCCCATCTTTAACAGTGGTAGTGGTTTTCATAAAGTTAACTAACAATCTGTTATTATGTCTAACCACAAAGTTAATGCTTTAAATATTAATAATATTATATACGATTTATTACCAGTTCTTCAAACTAAATTCATATCTTATATGGAGGTACATTTTTGTTTAAAAATATCATACTCTTGCTCAAATCTAAGTTATGTAATATAAATAGGGATTATACTGTATATATATCACTATTTTTTTTTAATTTTCTGAAAGAGCTTGTTGGCAAACTTTAAAAGAAACGATACATTACAACGTCAAGTGACAGTGTCTTTGGAAATAATAAATTGCTAAAAATCTATTGCATATATATAAACCAGATACTGGTAGGTAGTCCCGTTAGAAGCCTCATTTGAGTTAAATTGAACAAAAGTCTGAAATTAAAATTTAGATATCTCGAAAGCTAACAAATTTGTTGAGTTTTAAATTTGCGTTTTGCATGAATAATTTTGTTGCGTCCGGTGGAGTCGCGTGACGTCATCTCTCACCCGGTGTAAATCACGGCTCGTGCTTCAGCGCCCGGCTATGCGATCGCGTGACGTCACAAGTGGTTGGAGGTCAACCATTCCGCGCTATTATACACATTATTGGGAAGACTTGAGCCGGTCTAGATTTCTAATGGATCCCGACTGTTAAAGTCGCTATGTTCCGCATTAGAATTTCTTATTTGTTTTATGTGTGTATTGATAATGAAACTATTTCAATGGTGTAGTTATTCAATATTACTTAACAAAATTGTAGAGTACTGGACTTGTTTTTTTCTTTTCAGTTTTTATTTTTACACAGTCGGGTTTTTTTCTTTTTTTTTGGCAAATTTCAACATTTTTTCACTGGTTTATTTATTAGTTTTCCATTAAGTTAAATACAATATTATCAACATCATGAAACTTCTGCATTTTCGAGCTTGCTTGGTAAGATGGTGAATTTAGACAAGGCGGAAGTTGTATCATTACCTGTTATTACGAATTACCTGTTAAAATGAGGATTGAGAATAGTTATGAGGCTTTTAAGAAGAATATTAAAAAGCACTGTTTCTTTGTAGGCGGACGGGCGGCATGTAAATAGCCATCTGCTGGGTGAATTTAATATTCGACTATAATAATACCTCTCAATATGATAATGCAAAAAAATGTCAAATTACGTTTTCTCTCTCTGAAGAACATATATGAGTAAACCAAATTAAGCCACAAATGACCACTGACCTGTATACTATTTCTCCTCTCCAACAAAATTATCCGGTCCGGATCTTCGTATTGCCGACTTTGTTTGCAGATATCTTGAGAAATTCTGGTTCTTCCACGTCACAAATAACACGCGAAAAAGAATATGAAACTGGTGAAATCCCGGAAAACAATACGAGTCCAAAATGTACGAACCGATTATAGGTTAGTCCGTTCGCAATCAAAACTAGAGAAATTGTTACAATGTTTAAAAATATGTTTTTGTTTTCTCGCGCCGTCGCGGCGCGAGCACAGAACAACTCCATCTAGCGTCGGTGTATAGTTTTACAGAAGCAACGGCATTTATGAACCACCATGGAAAACCAAATATGCCTTCAGGAAAGGTATTATAGATATTAAATCAATTATCATTTTGAGAGGTATACATTTGTTTATTATGGCGCCTTGCCAAAGCACCCTCGCAATTATTTAATTTTTATTTTATACAATGTAATCTACTTACTTAATATTTAATTATGTTTGTATATTTTTTATATAATTCTGTGCAATATGGCTTTATTATTAATATTATTTTTAATGCATTCTTTTGGATGACTTTGCTTACAATTTTCCATTACTTTATTTTACTTTATTCATAGTTACGTGAGTTTATTTTAAATCCATACAATATCTCCTCTTTTCTTGTGTCATCTACTGTTTCGTCCCCATATTCACATAATCTTTTCACACTCATCTAACATGAAATTCTTCATTGTACTATACATCATATCTAAGATTTATCCTTCTTCCTGAATGGCAGTATCATTATCTCTCGTCCCATAAACGACTATCTTTCCGACATTTCAGCATAATAATACCATGAATATTGAATATTTTTTGAGGATTAAACCACAAAATCACCGAAATCTTGGTGAATAAAATTATATTAGATTTTTATTTTTTAAATTCAGTGTTATTATGCATGTAGTAGCTATAACCCGTCAAAAATGACGGCACTTTAACATGCCGGTTCCTGAAGAATAAGTATTTACTTATTTATAGCCGACACCCATGAAATAATAATAATGACTTTTATATTTAAAATATTTCCCCTGTCGGCAGTTAATGGTACTATTTTATATCCTGGCGATTTTGCTGGGCGGAAGATGAAACGGTTCGCGTTTTTGCTAAGTCTTAAATATATGTACTATATTTTTGACCGGTCACGCAGGCTCGGTGGTAGCAACATCGCATGCGACCGGTTCGGGTTTGCTGACCTGGGGTTCTAGCCCATCTCCGGCCGTTTCATTTCGTTCATTTAGCCGTAAATTCGAACGAAATTCCAGACGTTACACGAAGTTACGGACAGACAGACAGGCAGACGGAGGGACAGACAGAAAACGAAATCATTATGTTTGATTGACTAAAATAATATATTAAATAGGTGAACGAATTTATTGAGGTTTCTAAAATGTCGTCAGGAGAGCCTAAAACAATGGTAATTACACATATTCAAAGACTTTTGAACTTTCTTTCTACACGAATGTAGAATTGACTCAACTATCCCGGAATATTCGAGAAGCGACGGATAATTATAATTACCGGCGGCATCGCGCGAGTGTCAGAGAGTTGTTGTGACATTTCTGAGAATACACAGATAAAAGCGAACCGTGCGGCGGCTCAGTGTGACCAAGCGGCGGATATTCGGCGCTAGGGGTACTTACGTGCGAAACAGAGCAGATCTATCTAGCGATAGACAAAAATGCAGTGAAAATTCAAGTGACGTGAAATATTCTAGAAACGAGCAGTATGAATTTGAGAATGGTGCTCTGATTAAATCCGTGTTCAGTGACTGTATAATAAATGAAAGTCTTAATTGGACGTAGTAATGCAGAAAATATCCAACACACAAAATTCTAGAACTGAGTTATGTATGGGTTTGAATGGATGGATATCTTAACTAACTAACTAACCATCACGCCGTTCCCTGCAGGGATAGGCAGAGAGATTTGACCGCCATACTCTTCTATCCTGGTACACCACTTTTGCTTCGGCCACATTCATACATCTTCTCATACACGTTCTACGGTTGTTGCGGCTTTTAACAGGGCCATCCTCAAATACTTGTAGTACCTGATCGTGCCAGGTCTTTCGCGGACGCCCTCTATTCCTGTTGCCTTCAACATTCGCCTCATATATTTTCTTAACCATCCTTTCCTCGTTCATACGTTCCACATGACCAAACCATCTCAGCACTCCTTTCTTTATTCTATCTACCACACTACAGCCAGCATTGCATTCACTTCTAATTTGTTCATTCCTCACTCTATCGACCAAAGATTTTCCACACAAGCGTCTTAGTGACCGCATTTCCCCACCGCATTCAGTCTACTTTCATTCCTCTTTTGCCAATTCCAGGCTTCACTTCCACACATAAGGGTTGGCACTAGAACGCCATTATGTACCGCTAGTCTTGCTTCTTTTGACAGATTCTTATTGGCCATAATTGCATTTAGTGCACCATTAACTTTATGGATATCTTTATGTGCTGAAAATGTCCAAGCGCTAAGTAATATATATATTAGGTCCTTACATATGAAATTGGCGTTTTGCCGTACTGGCAAATTTGATCTCAAATATCTTCTCTTTGGTTAGGAATTCCAAATCCAAATTTATACAGCTATTTACTCATGTATTTGTGTTTTGAAAATTATAATTTATTTGTTTTTTCCTCAATTCTTTTTTTCTTTGCGTCACTCAGTTTACAAAATGAAAGAAAAACTTGAAATATCGCGTTATTTACGAGTACGAGTTCCACCGTGGCACCAGTGTTGCAGAAACGGCTCGAAGGATTAATGATGTGTATGGCGACGGTGCCGCAAAAGAAAACACAGTGCGTTTTTGGTTCCAACGTTTTCATTCTGGAAATTTAGACCTGCAGAACAAGCCCCGTGGACGGCCGGAGACCAAAGTTGATAATGAAGAATTGAAGGCTATTGTGGAAGCGGATCCATCGCAAACCACATCCGAGTTAGCTGCAGGCTGCGGTGTTAGTGATAAAACTGTTTTAATCCACTTGAAGCAAATTGGTAAGGTGAAAAAGCTTGAAAGGTGGGTACCTCACGAAATGAGTGAAGCAAATCAACAAACGCGCGTTGACTGCTGCGTTGCATTACTCAACCGGCACATTAATGAAGGGATTTTAAATCGAATCATTACCTGTGATGAAAAGTGGATCCTGTACGATAATCGGAAGCGCTCATCGCAATGGCTGAACCCTGCCGAACCAGCCAAACCATGCCCCAAGCGAAAATTGACTCCAAAAAAGTTACTTGTGAGCGTTTGGTGGACTAGTGCTGGTGTCGTTCACTACAGTTTTCTTAAATCTGGCCAGACGATTACGGCAGATGTCTATTGTCAGCAACTGCAAACCTTGATGGAAAAGCTAGCTGCTAAACAACCGAGGCTGGTTAATCGCTCTAGGCCACTGCTGCTTCATGATAACGCTAGACCACACACTGCACAACAGACGACTACCAAATTAGAGGAGCTTCAATTGGAATGTCTAAGACATCCACCGTACTCTCCGGACTTTGCCCCAACAGATTACCATTTTTTTCGAAATTTGGATAACTTCTTGCACAGGAAAAAATTCAACTCCGATGGGGCAGTCCAAACCGCCTTCAAAGATTTTATTTATTCCCGTCCGAATGGTTTTTTTAGTAAAGGGATCGATGAACTACCTATGATTAAATAAATATATTATAATAAAAAAAAATCGGCTTTATGTTCCTCCCATACTAAACGCCAATTTCATATGTAAGGACCTAATAGTTTTTTGTAAATTTAATATTTTAATCATCCACACCATGGCCATCACCGTCAAATTAACTCTTAAACTCAACAACTCATATACTTTATTTCCATCTATTGGCTTATATCCACGAGAAGAGTGTTTTATGAAATTTTTGATTTTACACAATATCAGTAACAGACAATATCCTTCCGTAGGATTCTTTGAGACAACTTTTGATTTTAACAGTCCAACCAAACCAAGTTATTTTCGAAAACTAGGGCAGACAAATTAACCGCAAAATCTTTATCTCATCATAACGGTTTATCGGTAATTAATCGGTTATTATGAATAATAACGGTTATCTGATTGCATTTTATTATGATATAAAATAACTGAATAAATCATTTTAAAAAATATTTATAAACAAATTGTTACACATTTATATTTATTTACATAAAGATTTCTCATGATATTAAACGTAACGTTATCTAAACGAAATCGGATACTTTTTAATGCAGTTAATTAGAACAATATTTGATGCGTCATCGTATTTATTATTATATTTGGATATAGAAAGAAGGTAATCTCCGAAACTACATATCCGATTTCAAAAAACCTTTCACCAATATTTAGAATGGACTTTCAGAATGGACAAAGGCTATATATATTTATTATACATTAAAATAAAATTATCGTGGTGACCTATTTTACAGCAAAAGTCGACGAAAAAATTGTCAAGCGATGCGTTTTTTACGAACGCTACCTTAACGGTAAAAAATATTTAAATACTTTCTACAGAGAACTGGTAAAACTCAAAAAATTCTATGAAAAATTCCGCGACGACATATTTATTAAAGTTTATACAGAAATTGATAAAATATTACTAAAAGTTACTGAAAATTTACGCGTGTGAAGCCGCGTGCACAGCTAGTATATAATAAATATCTAATGAGTATTAAAAATGCGATTTTTCGTAAGGCGTCGACAATACCTATTTACTAATTTTAAAATAATATACAAAATAGTAAAAAAATTAAATACAGAGATTATTTAAAAATTATTTATCCCACAGATAAAGATTCCTCCATTTTAACTATTTATGAAATCGCAATGACTAAATGTTAAAAAAAGACACTGCATAGTGTAACTAATCTTCACGAAAGACGCTAAAAAGTATTTTTAGGAAGACAGAATAACCCCCAAGGGATGAATAATAATCAATAAAGTACCGTAAACCTGTGATGGTTGGTCTCGGATTGATTTTTGTGATGGTTGGTCTCGGATCCTCAACGCACGTGCGCGTATTATAATATAATTTCAATAAATTCTGGGTAAACGAAACATATGACAAAACACTTGAAAATCTTGCTTTCTAGAAATACCGTCACACTATGAAAAATACTATTATACAACACAATAAAATATTTCAAATAAACTTATAAACCAAACGAAAGTTGAGAAAAAAAATTAGATAATGGTATTTCAGGCATACCCACTGATGCTCCAAGAACACAGCCTCATTATAATTTATAAAATGTCTTCTAAATTCCTTAGACCCCTCATTCGGAATAATATTCGGATCTCCTCAAATTGCAAAAAAACATTTAAATGCCTGAGGATCTTTTCAAGACGAATGACTCCTGAATAACTGATTAACCTTGCGTTCAAAAGTTTTTTTTTTATAATGTACGCAAAAAGCCTTCAAATTTAAATAATGGTATTCATCCACATCTGTGCCTCGCCACGTCCCCCCAGACGAAAGCGAGATATTAATTTTTTTGAAAAACGACCGCTACGCTTTTGTTTTTTAAACTGCTCGAATTTTTCTTTAATTTCGAAGATCACCGAAAACTTTGATGTATGAAAGTGTATATTAAGGCTTCCGCGGAGCGTGCCGGGATCGATAAGCCCCTAACGACCTTGGCCCTGACGTGATTTGAGGAGGGGAGTGACAATTTTAGAGGGCGGATTTATAACGGGAGGTATGTTTTCTTTAAGTTGACATTGAGTTCATCCGAGTCAAGAGACCAAACTCTTAAAAAAACTCAGAAGCAGAGATTGCTCTCGCACTAGTTTTTGGCAATATCAAATGCACTCAATTCACCGGACTAAGATTCAGAATAGCGTCAACTTGAACTCTAGAATACATAGGGCCTAAAATATTTAACATATTTAAAACTTCCCTTCCCGGAAATCAGAATATACTCAATTAATAAAATAAAAGCTTTAGCAAACAACTGGCTTACCTCCAAAGGTAGAACAGCAACTGAAAATTTACTTACTGTAATTGCATAATAATGTCTTCAAATAAAAATATATACCTATATAAATAAATTAATTAATTAAGGAAAATAAAAAATAACCTTAAACAAAGCTTTAACCCTTTTTACATTAAACAATTATTCTACACATATTTACACTTGGACTTATGACTCACTCAACTTTCACTAATCTTCCACTTGATACTCTGTAGATACATAATTACTACCTTATGAAAATAAATACTACTGACGAACTCGAAAAAATATTATAATTGTGTTCTATAACGCCACTCTGGGACAGGCGTAGCCTAGTAGAGTGGCATAATCCACAAATTAAACAAAACAAAAAAAATGTGTAATTTATCTTATGTTTTATTGTTAAATTAGTATTAAGTATCTTTATTTGTAAACAAGGATTTTTTTAAATAAATAAATAAAAAAATAAATAAGTTTGCACTGTAGTGTCCACGCCTACTTTATATGAATTCAGTAAAATTATTTTTTTAGGTGCATCTAGGGTGAAATTTTAGTATGCAACGAATGCGTGTGCTTACCACGGAAACTTTTACACCATTAAGTTATTTAATACGAATCTGTTTTTTACTTTATTATCTTCATCTAGAGTAATCCTCTCGAAAGTTTTCATTCTCGGTATCCGCGAACCTTGATAGATGTCGCCTTTGTGCTGAATGACACTTTGCAGACATAGAACAGGGATCTGTAATCTGCGAATATCTCGTGAGTTGTCAGTTCTTACGTCTGGTTTATCGGCGTAGACATGCGATGCGCGCGCATAAGTAAATGCACCAAATTATTTTATTACTTTTTCACTCTTCAAAATGGTGTCTTATTATTAAACATACGATATAGCGGTGATGCACTTGCAATTAGTAGAATAAGTAGTCTATATATAGAATACTGAGATAAGAATCTAGATTATTGTAGACTCAAAGGAATTGGAAAAAAACAATTAAAATGAGCGTTTCAAAGAACGCGTGTTTTTTTTTAATCTTATTTACATATTCTTAAATGATCACACTACATTAATTAGTTATTTTTATTAATTTAAATTAAAAATCAAATTTAATAGCATGCCCCCAAACAGCAATTGTATGCTAGTATAAGGGGACAGAAAATAAAGTAAAATAAATGGATACACATATTGAATATCGGCACATTGATTTATCAAGCAATTATCTCCTCCCCATCACAAGTCCCTTCAGCTATTTATTGCATAGTTCTTCACTATTTAGTTCCTTTATGCAATTGAGGATTCCATTATAAAAATCGATCGTGTTTAGTCTCGCTTTAAATAATTTGTTTGTGATGACTTATTAATTTTATCTTTTTTCTTGTAAAACTGTATCAAACTAACTCTAAAATTTGATATAAATTTCAGCTCGTTCTAATTTTACATTAAGAAATAGCGCACATATTCTTTGACTCAGTACAAAGAAATAATATTAACGGCTCGAGTTACAAATGTATTCATTGACGGTTGGTGTTAACATAAGAATATTACATTTATCATAATAACGTTCTCGAATCTTAAATATCAAAGCTAAATTCTGCTTATTTTATATGAAAAATGTGGATGTCTGCATTCGCCTTGCTCTTTATTTGTTGAATGTAATTTTGCCAAGGCACTCCACTCCGACTTCTTCCCTTCATTTATTTCAGACACCTTGGGTTATTACTTTACTTCGGCTTATTATTTCTATACTTTTCCAAGATTTAAATTTGAATGTTTCTAACCTATTCCTCGTTAGACCTCTTTCCATTTAAGAAAGAGAATCGAATTATAGAAATCAAAAAATAGAAGGAGTAAAACACAAATTTTTGAGATTTATAAATTTAAACATGCGTGTTCCGATAGAAAGCATAAAGTATGATAATTTAATGAATCTACCCGTTTAAAGATATTATCATACAGAAGAAATGTCAGCGACATAGTGCTCCCTTTTAAAATTATTAAAAGTTTGTTGGACTGCCTGAATTAAAGAATTACTTAGACTTAGAATAAACTAATAGAATATAACTAATATTCTAACCCCGCCCCCAACACCCACCACCATTACATCCACCCAATCCCTATAAATTCTGTCTCGAATTATTTTTAATTTAGTTGTAAACGTGTTGTTATTGATAATGGGAGAAATCCCGAAAACGTTCTAACAATTCAAAATAAATATAGTGGAATAAAACAGTGTTGTTTACCCTCATTTTTTAAATATTAAATACTTACTTCTTAAGTCAAAGCGATAAGGAACATCAAAATTTGCATTTTTTTATATTTCTGACTCATCTTTCGTATTTTTTGTACAACTTTAGAAAAACATGAAAGTAATTTATATCGAATATTAAAAAATTATTAAAAACTGGCAAAAAAATCTCGTTTAATTTTTTGCACGATTGTAATTATTTTATTAGAATTGTTATTTAAAAAATACTTACGTGACACTCCAAAGATTTACGGAAGATAGATAGGTTAGTAATATTAATAAAATAAAATGCAAACATTGACATCGCTTATCTCCTCAACTGTTTACATTTCGCACAAAATATAAACAAAAAAAATTATTAACAATTAAATGAAGAAGACTCCCCGAAGTTTATGCTTCTAGCTACGAGATAACCTGTAGATTAAAAATCATATAAAATGACAGAGACCAAAGACAATTCTTTTTTTTTATTATTTCGTTCGGTTACCTAGTCCCATTACTTAAAGTTTATTTTTAAGTTTAATTATGTTCATCTAATATTACGTATTATATTTTACTTTTTTACATTTTTATATAGTATCCGTTACCTAGTCTCATTAATAAATTTATTTTTATCTTTTGTTATGTTCATATAATATTATCATCTTTTATGTATGTTTTACTCTATGTTAATTATACCTATAACCAAATACGCAATGTACTAATGCAAGAAAATGTAACGTGCCAAAAAGCTGTACAAGGCTTGGCATGATCTATAGCAATAGATAATATAGTATACATAATAAATAATAAAAATAAAAAAATTAGTAGAACGAGACATGTTTATATAATCCAGAATTTTTATAACAATAATACAATTTTTCAGTAGGTTTCGCAAAATAAGAATATGCACATATTTTTTTAATCAAGGGTATCCAACAAAGAAAAGTTATCATACGAAGGAGGTTGACAATTTGATTACGCGAGAGACTGAAGTGAAATCTTAGTCGCCTGTCTGAGAGACAAAAATGAATCATGGCTGCGCTTGGAGCCTTTTAAATATTAATAAATGTGTGCTATATTTTTCTTTCAGTATACTTTTATTGAATCCAAAAATCATTCACACATATTTAAAATAACATTTGTATATTATATTTGTATAAATAAAATTTAAAATAATACATATAAAATGAAAATAATATTTCACAAACTGCCCAAATCCATGTAAGATATTTTTAAAAGACTTAAAACTATACAGGGTTATTCGTAAAACATTAATAACTTCGCAGGACTATATTCCTGCCTTGATTATGAGTCGAAAATGTTCAAGCTGTTATGACCTAATATCAACAGTTAAGGAGATATGCGGCATCAAAGTTTGCATTTTTTTTTTCAATATTCCTGATTTTTTTTTTGTAAAACGTTGGACTATCATTACAGTAACTTATATCGAATATGAAAAATTCATTCTCTTTAATACAAGTCAAATAAAAAATAAAAATCTTCGAATTCCAATTGGAAAACATTCCAATTGGGATTTTTTCAGGGTTTTTATCATTTGATTTAACTTTTATTAAAACCAATGAATTTTTCGTAAACGATATGAGTTACTGTAATGATATTTTAACGTTTTACAAAAAATAAGTCAGAAATATTGAAAAAAAATGCAAACTTTGATGTCGCATATCTCCTTAACTATTGACATTAGGTCTCATAATAAAAGCAGGAATATAGTCCTGCGAGGTTATTAATGTTTTACAAATAACCCTGTATATAACTATATTTTTAAAACTCATGATACAAATTTCTCCTTTGGTGATCATGGACCAGGGTCTGCATTAGCCCTAACTATAAAGCGCTAGCAGGCCAACCAATCAGATATAGAAGCGATTAACAAAGCCTCGAACACGCGGATATAGCTCACGCTGCTCAAACCCGCTTCTTCATTCCGTCCTTGGCCTTTATATCGACTAGAAGCATTTAGTTTTGTAAGTATCATTTCACTTGTAACCTCAATTTTCCGCAATAAATTAAGTGTAAAGAGATTGTATTTTTTCTTTTTTAATTGTACCTTGTACCCACCTTATATGCCTGCTACACATCACGCGGAACATATACGAATACCGAAAGATTCCGTAGATAGACTCGCCAACCTACGCCTCATTCCACATTAAAAAATTCCACTGACCATGGAACTACGTTTCATCAGTTAATTGAGTTAGAAATATATATTTTTTTTTACTTTATGTAATTTTAGTATAGTATAATAATAGTAATACTTAATATAATGCAATAATAAAGAGTACCTTGATGGTATTGTGGTTAGGACTCTCGCCTCGTGATCCGAAGGTCGCGGGTTCGAACCTCACTCCAGACCAGCAAGTAAATCCTATTTTCATGGCACAAGCGTTTAGCTTAGTTTAAAAATATTAAGAATATTGATGTAATACGTATTCCGTGTTCGCATCCCTATTTTTTATAAAAAAAAATTGATGAAGATGGAAAAAAATATGGAAATAAATAACTATAAATTAAAACTGCGCTCACTTGAAGAAAGAAACTGATGTTTCTGAAACAACTAACCATCCATCACGTTTCACCGCAGGAGTAGGCAGAAAGGATAGAACGCCATATTCCTCTATGCTGGCACGCCACTTTCGCTTCGGCTACATTCATGCATCTTCCCATGCATGCTCTATGGTTGTTGAGGCTTTTAACAGGGGCATTCTCCAATACTTGTAGTATTTTATGATGCCAGGTCTTTCGCGGACGTCCTCTATTCCAGCTAACTTCAACACTCGCTCCATATATTTTCTTAACCATCCTTTCCTCGCTCATTCGTTCTACATGACCAAACCATCTCAGCAATATTTTCGTGTCGGGTAAATGTAGTGGAATGAATGAAATATTATTTTCATTTATAAGTATGATTTATATTTCATTTATAATCATAATATCTTTTTCTATCATTTTCAAGCAAATCTGTTATCTACCAGTATCACAACACTGGATCGAAAGTAAATTCATATATATCTCTAAATATATCTCACCGTATATACTATAGCCTTAAGGAATGTTCTGAATATTATTTTATGCAAATTATTTCAAACATATTACCAATTTTGGATATGATTGAAGATATCGAGTAGCTTGTTGGTTTTGTGGTTAGGACACTCGCCTCGTGATCCAAAGGTCGCGGGTTCGAACCTCACTCCAGACTAGCAAGTTAGTCTTATTTTCATAGTTCGAGCGTTTAGCTTAGTTTGAAAATAGTAAGAATATTGATGTGACGCGTATTCCGTGTTCGCATCTCCATTTAAAAAAATCATTGTATTGGAAGGACATCTCGTAATTTTAATTCTAGGATTAAAGAACATATGAGGTGTTTTTCAGAATTTTCCAACCACCTCATAGAAAATAATCATAAATTTGACTCAAAAATAGGGGTGAAAATATTAAATACAAATAATAAAGTTTTAAAATTGAATAATTTAGAAATTTTTTACATTAGGGAGGCGGTGAATAATAGAGTACCTCTCATTAATAACCAAATAAATTTTCCATATAGCCTTTTGTTCAATTTAGCGTTCACAAGAGATGTGGTAATACCCACTTTAGACCCCGCCCCCTCTCTCTCTCGTTACATCCCTGAGTTGTTCAGTAGTTCAATTTCTCTGACAAGACTTACACGCATGTGAACAATAGTGGTGATAGTTTTACAATACTATGGTTGGGGTGTATAGTGTTGTGAATGTAGTAGTGTAGTGTTGGTCCTGACAAAGAGACGGGTAGTCTCGATGCCGGTAGACCGTTAATCTCGTAGTGGTTTTTACTAAGTTTACTAACATTCTGTTAAAAAAAATCAAGCTAGTAGCTAGACAACCTTAAAACACCATACGAGGTCTTGGCCATTATTTATGGAGTTTAAAGTTCTTCGAACCTTATTTTTTAACCCGTTCAATTGCGATGCTCTTAGATCAGCTGGAAAAATCACGGGTTTAAATCGGATAACGTGGAAGACTCTTAAGCAAAGCCACTTGGAAATACGCTGCTGAACAAGACTCGGGAAATTTAGATGGAGACCGAATCCCACGTGGCAACTCTTCAGATCGAGCTCCAATTCAGGGGATGCCGCCGAGAGGGGGCGAATGGCGAGGGGTGGTCGTCGAGGGGGGAAAGAGGAATCAGATAGCTTGTAGGCGAGGTAAATCGAAGATCCTGTGCAAGAATAAAGCCATCGAAGTGTTTTGCGGGAGATTTATGTGTTCCGCGGGATTTTTATCGCCGAAGACATCAATTGCTAGTTGTCGATTTTAAATTAGGACCACTCACGTGGGATGCCTCGCTGGACCGTGAGAGAGATGCTGCGACGCAAAAAATGCACAAATTAACTTAGGTACCTGCCATCACGCCGGTGGGCAGAGGTGATAGAGACACACTTTCGCCTCGTCCACATTCACGCATCTTCGCATGCAAGCCCGACGATGCTCCTAACAGGACCTCTTCATGTATCTGGTTGACCCGATCATGCCACGTCTTTCGCCGTTATTTCTGAGGCCGTTAACTCTTTTTTTATTTTTTTACGATTCCTTCCTCATTCATTCTCTCAACATGCCCACACCATCTAAGCGACCCTTTTAACTCCCTTTTTTTTAAGCGTCTGTTTGTCTGCCGAAAAAACTTTGGATCGATTTTTAACCATTTTCCCGTGATCCAAATGAGCTAAAATTTTGCAGGCAGATTCATGCCAACGATAAAAATGATCTTACAAATTTTCGTTTCAAAAAATTCAATTATTATAGTATAATTTTGTATGTTTCGAAATTTTAATGATTTATATATTATATTCAAGAACACATTCGTATTTGTGAAGTTTTAATTTTTCAGAACAAAACTCTGTGAAATATTTTTAATAACCAAATAAATTAATCAATTAGAAAGACATACAGAAAAATCTAATTCACGAAAAATATTTGTCTACTACCGGGATACGAACTCGGGTCACCTCCTTTCCAAAAAGGAGGTGACCCGAGTTCGTATCCCGGTAGTAGCCAAATATTTTTTCGTGATTTATATTTTCCTGTATGTTTTTCTAATTGATTAATTTATTTGGTTATTTGGTTATTAAAAATATTTATATATTGCTTAATTTTCGAGCCCGACGCGTGGAGTAGGCACGAAACCTGTTTCAATGAGAAAGGGAGTAAAAAAAAACTTGGTTTTTATGGGTTGGTTTTTTTATTACTATCATAAGATCAGCTTAGCATTATATTATTATATTTTCTTTCTTTATTCATTCATTAATGGATTTGCCACACATACATAGGTAAGTCAAAGTGATGTGATAAAACTTTGATTAATTATAGTGTCTTTTAAATCCTGGAAATATTAAAATTAATTTTCTTGTAGATATGAAAACATATATTACACTAATCCAATTCATTCATTGCCTTAATTAATTGTTTATTATTCAATTTAGTGACGTAATGAATGATCTGTATGAATTTATTAAGTTTTCTTCAAACTTTCGTTTTTGCGGCGATAACCTTTTAGTTATCAATTTTAAAACATTCTTGGAATCACTTTTCTTAATTCCTTTTCCCATAAAAAATATTTATTTTAGAAAACTTTGCAAATACGTCACAAAATTTCAATTCGCAGTATGTATTCAATACCACGCGCAAATCATATTAAATATACTATATTTTTATACAATGTCTCTCTTTCCAAACACTGAATTTTTCTCTTAGACAGGTAATAAGTACGTCGTAAAAAAATATTGAACAATCAATCTACGCTGATTTAGTTGGAACAATAATAAGTCAATATAATATTTTAAACAAATTCTATGAATCAATCAGAAAGGTACACAGAAAAAATATATCCCTCGAAAAGATATTTATTATTATACTATTCTATTTTGCTATTACTTTGTGGTTATTCATTATCAATATAATTAAACGAATTAACTTTAATGAATTGAATTACCAGATAATTTAATTAAGTTATTGGCGGAAAATATTACATCTTGACTCATCTACACCTATAAAACTCAATGTCTCTCTATCTGTCTGTCTATCTGTTCTCTAAACAAATCTACACCGTCTGTCCGATTCCATTCAAATTTTTCATAATTATGCTTTAGAACCTGGCAAATAACATAAGCGAAGATCAATCTCATCAGGATCCTGGCATCCTCAGAAGGATCATTCGTTAACCGACGTTTCGCCTGAAGCACAATAGGCATCTTCAGGGTGCCTTGTTAATAAATGTCCGTCACAAGGGGCAGTGTGAGCACGTCCGTTTGTATCGGAAGATTTAGATCAAATTTAGATTTTGACTTGCCAGACCTCACTTGGTAGTGAGCTTGCGATTCGAACGGACGTGCTCGCACTGCCCCTCGTGACAGAAATTTATTAACAAAGCATCCTAAAGATGCCTGTTGTGATTTAAGCGAAACGTCGGTTGACGAATGATCCTTCTGAGGACCAGATTTTGATGCGGGTTACCCCCAACGAAATTAATACTAGCATATATATATACATATATATGTGCGCCCTACTTTTTGCCGTGAATTCGAATGAAATCCAGGACATTACAGAAAGTTATGGACAAATGGACAGATAGACAGACAACTAAATTTGATACCACAGACAACCGATAAGTGCAAGATTAGTCCGAATTACATGATAGTGCTGCGATCCCGTGACAACACTTTCTGAAATTGTAACTTCACAACAAAATGTGATATTAATTTTTTTGAATTTCCGCTTATGCCATCTTTCATACTTATGTTATTATTGGCTACTAGAGATACAACAAAGCTGTTTTCACGTTTAAATCGCGTGATGATTTTAAGACGCTGTCTTTGCTTAATTGGCACTTCAAGAGTGGTTCGTAATTATGTTTTAAATTCAAGCCTTGTTGGTGTTGAAACTCATTTTAATTTTCTGCCCCTTGTCTCGGAAGGGTTGGGCGAGACCAATCGCTTCACAAAGCACCTCCAGGTGTCCATTTTCTCCCCTGTTTCGCGCAGGTTTGCTTTCTTTACAAAGGTCCTTCATCTATTTTCCTTAGCTCTGCCCGCGGCAACTGTGCTGGGATAATTTTTCGACTGGCATTTTGATTACTTATCCAACCTAGTCCTACTGCGATCTTTACAAGCAAAAAAATGAATATTCCGTTTTTTTTGTTCTCCTACTGTTCTACAAAGTAGGAAACTTTTTTATTTTTTTTTTATTTCAATTGATTCAGCAACATTGTAGATTGAGATTTTAAAATATATTGATTGTATTACTTGTATAAATCTACTGATAACTTACTTACTTACTTACCATCACGCCGTTTCCCCGTGCCTGCCCCGGCAGAGTGGATAGAGCGCCATACTCTTCTGTCTTGACATACAACTTTCGCTTCGTCTACATTCATACATCTTCGCTTGCAAACTCGACGGTTGTTCAGGCTTCTAACAGGACCATCTTCCAGTATCTGGTTAATCTGGTCACGCCACGTCTTCCGTGGTCGCCCTCTCTTTCTGGCGCCGTCAACACTTGCATCATATATCTTTCTTACCATTCCTTTCTCATTCATTCGCTCAACATGCCCAAACCACCTGAGCGACCCTATTTTTATTGTCTGTATTATGCTACGACCAGCTTTACATTTATTCCTAATATCTTCATACTTTACTCTATCATACATGGATTTGCCACACACACGTCTAGTAGATTGAGATATTTAAAAATATTGATTGTATTATTCGTATAAATCTACTGATATTATTTGATTAAATACACCTACATGTTTCGGAAATACCTTCCATCATCAGGGTGTTACATAAATTATTAATATTCGGTTAAGAGTCTTACTTACTAAATTATTTGAAATAATAAAAAAAAAAAGGTTCATTATTTCAGGTATGTTATAATATTTAAAAAAAAACAAGTTTTTTACTAAACTCAAGTATACTCCATTTCTCATTTATTAGTTGAAACCGGTTTGGCGCTTACCCCACGCGTTGGGCTCGATTCGGGCAACGCTACGAACGGGAGTAATAATAAATTCGAAAAATTCAAAATCATACTATAATTATTAATTTTTTTAAACAAAAAATTTTCATTAAGTTTGTGTTTACTGGGGTATTATGCCGTGTTGTTACGACCTTTCGGGCCGACGTTTTGGATCCCATTGCAGGGTCCATCATCAGGGCTGATGTAAACACACACATCAGCCCTGATGATGGACCCTGCAATAGGATCCGAAACGTTGGCCCGAAAGGTCGTAACAACACCGCATAATACCCCAGTAAACACAAACTTGAAGATTCTGAGTGGCCGTGAAAACCTAAGAACATTCTTAAAAAATTTTCAGATGATTTTTATCGTCGCCACAAGTCTGTCTGTAAAGTTTCAGTTCAATTGGATCACGGGAAAAGGGTTAACAGACAAGCAAGCAGACGCTACGAGTTAAAAGAAATGGAGTAATAACATAACAGGTACACTTATTTGTTACCAAATCAATAGATCTTATTCTAGGAAATGTTATCAAAATATGACCTTGTTTTCTCTTAAACCAATACGAAATTTTCTGCGAATGAAGGTCAATTTTTTTACTTGTAAAGATGTTGATATAAAATATTAATTTATACCAAAATTTATAAAACAGATAAAGGCACCATATGTGTATATCTCTTGTTGTCAGCCTTACAATATTGTTTTAATAAAATTGTTGAATGTTATCCCAGCACAAATTAACCGGACACCCTTTTTACGGGTAAAGTTTGAATGTGAAATATAGAAAGACACCAAATAATGTCAATATTTGTATTATTATTGTAGAAATATTGATTTTGATAAAATATTTAGATGCTTTGAATGAAGAAATTTGAAGGTACACGTGAAACAAACTTATTTTTACCAATTTAAAAAAATAATAATATTCATCATCAGGTATAGTTAATAATTACAGTAAAAAAAACTATGGTTATAAAAATCACAAATTTTCTGTATTTATTGATTGGTTTCATTTAGTTATTAAAATATTTCCTTCTTATAACTCAATTTCTATTATAATTTAAAGTTATACAATACTTTTCTTTTGTCATCTTGTTTACACTTTTATGTAAAAGGTATATTGAAATAAATAAAAATAATTGTCCATCATTTTTCTATAATGGTAGGTAGATGGTCACAATGCCTTGAAGCAGGAGTTTTATATAAACTTATGTTTTATAAAAAAAAATATTGAAATTAAGAATTTATCTGATTATTATCATATTATTTAGATTCGAATATATTATAATACATGTGGGGTACAAAATCAAAGGCATCAATATCTAAAAAAAATGCGTGTACTCATCAAGTATTACTAATTTATAAAGAACTGATTTCGAGATTTTTTTATTTTTTGGATATTACTGCCTTCACTTTTATGCCCATATACGAAATATTAAAATCTGAATATATTGCGTCGCGGTGGTGTGGAATGAAATGAAACACTTGAAAGATGTCTTAAAATTTATTTATCATCAGTCACTGGACTGACACTATTCTGTAATTAGGGTTTATTTAATTAGCTAGAATATTCCACTTATCTCTGGTTTATTGACGCATGTCATATATACCTCTCATATTCGCTCTAGAAACGCGTATTTCGCACGTAAGTACCCCACTCGCGCCTTATTAGCCTGTGATACCGCCCGCCGTCTGTTTCGCTTTCTGTGGCTTCGCTTGTGTCAAAACAAGAACTGAGTTGTCATGCATTTCCCGCGCACATATATAAAGTCATCTACTTTTGGAATTTTTACGAATACAGTCGCGATTTCTACCGGTTTCCAGTTTATTCCAAAATCTTCTAGAATAAAAATGTTCGCGTGTCTTCACGGCCGTTCAGGACTTTACTCGCTTAGTTTTCTGGGATATTCTGTCATGGATATTTGGATCCCATTGCGCGGTCCATCGTCAGGGCTGATGTGTTGTGAACGTATGCCTATATTTGTTTTTCTTGATCATGCCAAGTCACATGGACGCCCTGTTTCTGCTATTCTCAATAGTCATCTTGTACATTTTCTTTACCGTTCTCTCCTCTCCCATGCCACAGTATACTAAGAACAGTAATACGTCTTCATACAAACTAGCCGCTACCCATTAGAATGTGTGCGTGCGTGCTCGGTGCCGTGTACGCACGCACTGTGACGCACACATTGACATAGAATATGGGGGCACAAGGCGGCCGCAGTAAGGGCCGTGCGTTCGTGTCAGGTGTGTCGTGCGAAGGTGCCATTCGTGCTCGCAGCCGCCGCTTTAGAAAAAATATGCGCTTCCTGAAAAAAGTGCCTTTTTTATGTTTGTGTTTCTTTACTAAAAAGGTGTGTTGATTATCACAAAGACGGTGAGTTCTTTTAAATCTACGCTGATGTTAATCAGCGTTCTTGCAATTTAAGTGCAGAAACTAGATATACTAATTACAGAAAATTTCGGGTTTCGTGTCTACCTTATGCGTCAGAATCTCAGACGCTACGAGTTAAAAGAAACGGAGTAAAAAAAAAGTGACAACTCTAGCGTCAACGCAAGAGTAGGCTTATAACTCTTCGACAGGCCGGAGATAAACTACTGTTCTGGGTATACTGTGTTATACGTTCCACGTGACCAAGACTTTTCAGCGAACTACGCTGCACCCAGCATTAAATTCGCTACGAATTTGTCCATTCTATACCCAACCGTACAAATATTTTTCATACACGCCTCTGAGCGACCGCATTTCCACCGCGTTCAGCCTATATAAGTTACGTTGAGTGCTTTGTCCTACCGTTCCTCTTATTCTTAGTAAATGGCGACCATTTCGTTCCAAAAGTTTCTTCAAAAACCTTCTCTTAGATTCGTCGGTATTCTTCTAACTTATTCATAAGTCTGTTTCTAATGAATTTTGAGAGCTCTTTGATACTTTTGACAAAAGACTAATTAGCTGGTGGTTCTTTAAGTTAGTTGTATTTACTTCCTTGTACAGAATGGTCATACTAGTTTTGTTCCAATACGCATTTGTTAATATAAAATATTTTTAAAAATCCAATATTTGCGAGTAATCAAGAACATCAGTAATAATATTTAAAAATAAATTTTCAAATAGTTTAAAAAAACAAAAGACATTTATTTTGATATTTTGACATATATAACACCCTGACGATGGAAAGGTTTTTCTGAAACATGTAGGTGTAATAAATCAAATAATATTAGTAGATTTATACAAATAATACAATGTTGTTGTTTGAATTAAAGTAAAATAATTAAAGTAAAGTAGAATTAAGTGTAAGTTCAAAACGATGTTGTTGTAAGGATGTTGTTATATACCTTGTCCACCTCGACACAAGATTTTCCTAGTGAGGGGGATTGTCAATTATTAATAAATACCATTTACATAATAAATAAATATAAATAAATAAATATTTTGTACCCTAATTGTGTTATACCCACAATTTTATGATGTGCAGTATATTAAAATTATAATTACCAAGTATGTACTTACTCCATTTATATTTTTTGCTTTTAATTATCATTTTTATGTATTTTTTGGCTTGTTTCAGAAATTAGCTCTCGTGCATTGCCTGCTGCTAAGCCCCGCGAGCTTTATATATAATCTTTTACATCATCATCATCACTCTCGGTTCTACAACCCCTGGTGGGTCTTGGCCTCTTCAAGTGTATTCCTCCACTCACCTCTGTTTAGTGCCAGCTCTCTCCAGTTCCGAAGCTCCAAGGCAGAAATATCTTTGAGGACGTTGTCGCTCCATCTTAATTTTGGCCTTATAGTATTTTTTATATAAGATTTTAATATAATATTGATAAAATTCTTTTAAAATGCACATCCATGCTTTCAAAATCAGTTTTCAATCATGGAATAAACATTCTTTGCCAGATTTTGAGCTCTGCCTCTTGCATTCATACTTTAATAACTTAAAAATATTAATATAATTTCAGAATGTTAGTAAGCTTAGTAAAAACGACTACCAGATTTAAGGTCTACCGGTTTCGACACATACCCGTCTCTTCGTCAGGACCAACACTACACTACTATATTCACAACACTATACACCACAACCATAGTTAAACTCTCACCAATATTTATAACATGCACGTTAATCTTGTCAGAGACACAGACACTTGTCCTGTCTCGTCTCTGACAATATTAACACGCATGCGATAAATATTGGTGAAAGTTTAACAATACTATGGGAGTGGTGTATATTGTTGTGAATATAGTAGTGTAGTGTTGGTCCTGACGACGAGATGGGTACGTCTCGAAACCGGTAGACCTTAATAATAGTGTTTTTTACTAAGTTTACTAACGTTCTGTTATAATGTCTAACCACAAAGTTAATGCTTTAAATAATATTAAAAATATAATTTCATTAAAACAATACGCTATAGCCTTAAAATATTCGGTAAAAAGTTGACATACAATACGCTTATTTTCGGGATCAAAAAAACGACCAAATAGATGCATGCACTGTTTTTTATTCATAGTTCTGCAACCTGCATTCCTCTATTGTATTGCTTCAAAAATTCACTTCAAAATTATAAACGTTTGACATATACCATCTTAACGTTGCAATTAATACTCACGACTATTTAATAATATTACAATTATTATGCTCACGTACACAGCTGAGACGTGGGTACTAACCAAGAGCGACAACGATATATCCTCAAAGATATTTCTGCCTTGGAGCTTCTGAACTGGAGAGAGCTGGCACTAAACCGAGATGAGTGGAGGAAGACTCTTGAGGAGGCCAAGACCCACAGGGGTTGTAGAGCCAAGAGTGATGATGATGATTGAAAAATATAAGGTCCGAATATTTTCTTTACAATTCATCTGCGAATGTTATCAAAACTTTCGAGTTGTTAATAATACGCTAGAGCGTCAAAATATTCGGTAAAATATTAACATGTAATGTGCACATTGTCAGCATCAAAAAAATGATCCAACCATAGGTATCTGTTCTTACTAGCGAAGGGAAAAACTTCATTTCAAAATGAAGACTACAACACACACACGTTCACCAGTTTGAAGACTACAAAGTGTACACTACAATTGTAGTAAAAACTACTTGAAGAGAAGTAATTGTAGTACTACTAAATGAAGTGAAGTAAATGAAGTGAAGTGAAGTAATTGAAGTGAAGTAATTGAAGTGAAGTAATTGAAGTGAAGTAAATGAAGTGAAGTAATTGTAATAATAATGAAGTGAAGTAATGAAATGAAGTAATAGTGAAGTAAATTTTTAAATAAAGTGAAGTAATGAAATGAAGTAATACTGAAGTAAATTTTTTAATGAAATGAAGTATTTTTTTCCCAAATAAAAATTTGGTGACCTAAAAAAAATGTGTGTTTCTCATACTTTCGATAACTTTAAAGTGTATGTACTTTGTAGTGTTCGCTTTGAAATGAAGTGTACTATTTGAAGTTTATACTTTCAATAACTTTGGTGTTTGTAGTTTGTAGTGTGCACTACACATCAAAATGTGCGAAGTGTGCACTTCAATGTAGTGTAGTACTACATTGTAGTAGTGAGTACAGAGCGGACCCATCACTAGTTCTTACTGCCTTGTTTCTTACATCATTTTTATACAATACACTATACTTAAATACATCGCAACAAATACATTGAACATCGGAAGATTCCACGGAAAGAGTCAGATTTCTTCTCATTATCCTCTTCTCTCCTCTTATACTCCACATTAGCGACCATTAGCATATATCAATGGATTAACACAATAACAATTAACATAGAAAAGTGAAAACCTGAGGAGGCCTTCTTTAGCAGTAAATAGAAAACCGTTGATAATGATGAGAATATGGTGATGATGATGATGCTGAGAAAAATATCGATTTGTATTTAAAAATTATAAATTTTCCCTTTCATATTTGGTGCAACCAACAAATTCTTAGTTACCATGAACGCTTACGATATTTATGTTAAATGTTTTGAGAACTGAAACGTCATTTATTCATTTATTTACACACCCTTAGGGCTTTCACATTAAATAATTATTAATTAACAAAAAAATAGTGTAACAAAAATTATTACTATTAATAAATAAAATGCCAGAAAAAAATATTCGGTGCATAATACAAAACTTAAAAGAAAAATTAAATTCAAACAGTTAAGTCAAATGTAACAAATTAATAAAATAAAAATTGAAGACATCCTTTTATACCCTTTCTTTGCATACATTTGTAATCGTTTTTTTCTTATTCAAATTTAAATGCTTATCTTTATGGCTGAGCACTTAATAGTAATAGAAAATTATTAATTTTTATCGAAATATCCACTTTACGTAAATGTTGAAAATTTCAGAGTTCTGTTGGGACACAAATAGACAAAGATATTTAAATAAAAGCATGTCATAAAATGATAAACAATAATAAGGTTACAGGTATCTAGCATAATATTTACTTGTTGTAACGCACGCTTGTTCTTAAGATTTCTTAAGGGGGGGGTAAGGTTTTTAACTTTTTTTTTTGCATATTATTTTTAATTTTTTAAATGAATGAATAACATCGCAAGAATATTGTGTATTGAATAATTTCAAGTCAATCGGAGCAAAGTTGACGAAATTATGAACATTTAAGCGATACTCAGACTGATTTTCTATACCTGCTCGGGCAGTTAAGAGACGCGCTCACCTGAGGACTACAGGACGTGCTATTGTATTGAAAGAGTTTTGCGTAGACAAGGACAAAAGGATGCTGATGATGAAAGCTCTTTACTGTGTGAACATGGCATCGACAATTATGTGTAAGTATAAAATAAGTGTTGAGTTTTATTTTGAATTTTACAGTGTGCAAAACCTTAAAGCGTTTTCCCCACGTCTCACGTTTTCATAGTCGGTGTCCATCATAACTTCAAAACTACTGCACCGATCCTTTCGAAATTTTGAACACTATTTCTGTACATAATTTACGAGGTAACGCTGGAGAGTTTTTTTCAAATATGTTATTAATTTTTATTTTTTAATAACAAATTAGTCGATATTTTTCGCAAAAAATCGCGTTTTTCCCTTCAAAGTGTTCCAAAAAATTGAAAAATTGAAATTTCAATAAACCCTCCCAGCGTTACCTGGGAAAACCTATTATCTAACGAATGAACTTTGATTTTTTGATTTCAGATGATCTAGCACCAAGTTATGATGGACACCGCAATTCTACTTTTTTCCGAGACACGTCCGAATAATTACTGCCATTGCCATATTTTTTAATATTTCTTCTTGAAAATTTTACACCATAATTTTCAAATGTCATACTTTAATTTACTATTAGTTTTAGTAAAGAGATTTTAACTGTATCGTCACAAAAAATTCACAAAAACATGCCTATTTTTGTACGAATTAACCTTTCCCCCCCTTAAGTGTTATGTTACTAATCTACAGAATTAAATTCGTTATCAACTTCACGCAATCTTTGCACACGAGAGTTCTTCATAAAATTAGAGCGAAAAATATCGACATAAAATGAAGCTTAATAACTATACCATATTATGAATTTAAAAGATGCCTTTGTTAAAAAATGTCACCCTGTAGCAATTTATACATAATTTATTTAAATTAACGGCCCAAATTTTTCCTTGTAATAATATCTTCTGTTATTTTAGCGAAGAACACAATGATTGATTGGGTGTTATTCAATCATTTCACACACTTGTGATTACTTTCTCTAAAATATTACTTCTCTATTTATATTCTGCGAATCATTTAATCGATTCCAAGATAAATGCGCACTAGATAGATGTACACAGGATAAGTGCACATATGAACAACTGCACACGATTAACCTATTATCCTACTGTCGTGACGTTGTATTATGTATTGTTAAGCCCTGATGATGAACCCTGCAATGGGATCCGAAACGTTGGCCAGAAAGGACGTAATAACACGGCATAATACCCCAGAAGACTCAAACCAAAGATTCTGAGTCGCCGTGAAAACCTTATATCATTCCTAATACTACGATGCTCCACCACATTTATAATTATTTTTATAAGCAACGAAGGAATGCTACAGAAACTAAAATAGTAGGTACAAAACAAAGCACTGTTTGTAAAATTGAAATGTAATAGAAGAACAAAAATGTTGTACGACCTGTAATTTAAATCAGTAAATCATTTAATAAAATACAATGTTTTGGTACAAATTTAATAAAATTTTAAAATATTTAAAATATCATTTAATAAAATCAGACACGGATTATTGTCCAAATACTTTGATAACAGGATGGAACTAAATAAGGATTTTTTCACAGAGCAAACAGCATAAGACTATAGAAGAAAAAAACACATCACAAATGTGTCTAATTGTCTTCTGTAGCTTCCCGAAAATAATACAAAACATAATAGGTAATTTCATTGTCTGTCCGTCCATCCGTAGGCCCGTTCGTCTGTCTGTCTCTCTATCCCCGTAACTTCGTGTAACGTCCGTAATTTTTTTCGATTGCACGGCTAAAAAAACAAATTAAACGGCCAGAGATGGGGCTTGAACCCTGGGCCAGCAAACCAGGCGATGCGGCGACGATGGCGATGTTCCTATCGCCAAGGCTACATTACCCGTCAAAAATAAAGTACATACAGGACTTAGCAAAGACGTGAACTATTTCGTGTTCCGCCCAATCTCCGTGGTTTAAAATAATACATTTAACTGCCGGCAGGGGAAATACATAAAAAATGTTCAGATATTTTTTCGCTATTACTATTTTATGGGTGTCAGCTATAAATAAGAAAATACTTATTTTTTAGTGGCATGTAAAAGTACCGTCATTTTTATGGGATACAGCTAGGTAGTAGTGAATATTAAAGAGTTAAAAACTGGAGTGCAAAATGTTTATTGCGTATGTGAAAAACTATTAAATGACTGAAGATTATGTCATAAAATATGTATTTTTTTAATGAAAATTATGTATTAGCCCGTATAAAATTATGTGAAACCTAATAAATTGTGAAATAAAAAAATATATAATACAGAAATGTTAAGTTATCAAAACCTGATATATGATGAGATGAAAAAACGAATATATCGTCGAAATACCTCACGGCAAAATCCATTTCCTCTGATAAAAAATAATCGTTTGAGGTCCAAGTAAATTGCTTTTCCTGTTAAAAATACAAAGTAAATAGAATATATGGATTGTCATAATATTGTACATTTCGACAATACAATGTCGAATAGCTTAATGAATTTGATGACAGACTTTAAAAATCTCGCGTACTGCGCTTGCACACTGGCCTAAATAAGATTAGAGACAGACTATCTATCGTTGACAATTATATTTAATTCGAATTGATACAACCTGCCTTAATGAATAAATATGTGCCCTATGACTTCAAAAGTGAAGACACACTAAGTCTTCTTGGTGTGTCTTCACTTTTAGACAAAAGCCGGTACCACCAATCAGAGCCTCGATGCGACTAACCACACTCTGGTCGCCAGCAAGTACGACCTCTCTTTCGCCGACAGATGGAGCCATCGCGCGCGCTACTTTCTCTACGCAACGCCACCTTTGTAAAATTGTATCAATAAATTAAAACTGGTAATGGTGAGTATCATACCCTGTATCTATCCACCTATCCTACTTCTGCTGACACATCTCACACATTACACGCGCCCTCACACAATACACGCCACGTGCCGACACGAAGGATATGTCTGTGGACGGGTGGACATATTCTTACTCATCAGAACGCTACACAATACCGCAAGTGTAATAAATGCGTAAATGTGGTTGTTAATTGCCGTGGAGGTAGCATTAAAATAGTGGAGTGGAGGTTGTTTTTGATGACACGTTTTTTCTTAAACATTCATTAGAATAATTCATGTATATACGTTTTAAATATATATGAAACAATAGCCTAGCAGTAACCGTTATATTGAATATTTTAGCAAGCGATAAAAAAGTGTTTCACAGACGTGTGACAAATTGCGAAATAGTGTAAATTAAAGAATTGAATGTATTAAAATAATTAGTAATCCGATAATTAATTTCCAAAGTATTCATTCACCGCCCACAGCCAGTCCCGTGACAAAATTTATCCGATCTAAAAATCGGTAAAGTCTGCGTTTTTATTTAAGCACCGTAAAGAAAAGGCTAAATGTAAAACCAATCCCATAAATTGTTGACTGAGTTCGTTCAGAACCGTGTTCCAAGAGTTCTGCTAGAATCACCACAGATGATTCCAGAAGGAATTCCTAGAACTTCGTGAAAATTTTACATGATTCACAAGAATTCTCGAGAGTCGTCTCGAAATCGAATCCTAAAAATGTCATAGTATTACCTTCACCAGAAATACAAACCCAATCGGATTTAATTATAACATTAACAATGTACTTGTCTCGCCTGTCAAAGTAATACCTGGAACACATTACCACAAATCGCTCTTTAATTGCTGATTGCCTTATTTTAAGAAGAACTCATTAACGCCATAATCGATAGGGCGTCTAGAATGCTCGGATTTGTGCTTCGAATGACTAAACCTTTGAATGGCACTCAGTCTTTAAAATGCACATTCTCCACAGAATGTTAGTAAACTTAGTAAAAACCACTGCCAGATTTATGGTCTACCGGTTTCGAGACGTACCCGTCTCTTCGTCAGGACCAACACTACACTACTATATTCACAACACTATACACCCCAACCATAGTATTGTTAAACTGTCAATAGTGGTGATAGTTTAACAATACTATGGTTGGGGTGTATAGTGTTGTGAATATAGTAGTGTAGTTCCTGTTGTTGTTGTTGTTGTTGCTCCTGACGAAGACACGGGTACGTCTCGAAACCGGTATACCGTAAATCTAGTAGTGGTTTTTACTAAGTTTACTAATATTCTGTTATTATGTCTAACCACAAAGTTAACGTAAATCTGGTAGTGGTTTTTACTAAGTTTACTAATATTCTGTTATTATGTCTAACCACAAAGTTAACGTAAATCTGGTAGTGGTTTTTACTAAGTTTACTAATATTCTGTTATTATGTCTAACCACAAAGTTAACGTAAATCTGGTAGTGGTTTTTACTAAGTTTACTAATATTCTGTTATTATGTAACCACAAAGTTAATGCTTTAAATATTAATAATATGCATATTCTCCTGTTATGTACTTAGCATTTTGGAATTTGCATCACAAATTTGGTCTCTGTACTACGAAATACATAAAAAACGCCTCGAACGCATTCAGCAGACTTTCACAAAACACTAAATTTCAAAAATCACGTCCACGTCGATAACTATGACGACGCATATAAGTACCACAAAATAACTACTCTTGAAAACAGGCGAACGATAAGCGATATGAAGTACCTTTACGAAATACTTAATAATCGCATAGATTCACCTAAAATTTTAAATTCGATACACTTTAATGTCCCGCAGAGACGAACAAGAGCACCACGCCTTTTCCATTTAAATAATTGGAGAACAAACTACGGTAAGAACTGTATTATTAACAGAGTTCTAGATACCTATGACACGGCCTTTGCAGATCTCGATATTTTATATTTAAGTTTTGAGCAGTTTACAAAACCCCTTACGTAAAAACTCGCGCGATGACATTTTTCTTCCCACACATTTGAACACATACACGAACACATAAAAACGCATACACACACGGACACATAAAAAGTCACAAATACACACACTCACAAAAACTCACTATTTGACACATTGTTTTTTCTTATTTTTTTATCGATCCTGGTTTAATATTCTTGTATATATGTGTTTTCTTGTAATTGGCCCAAGACTCTGTACATCGATAATTTGTTTTTTTTTAAGATTTATTAATTATATGGCTGTAAGAAAACCAATAAATGAAAAATAAAAAATAAAATAAATCTATACTTCTATACTAATATTATAAAGAGGAAAGATTTGATTGTATGTTTGAATTGAAAAAACCGATTTGAAAAATTCTTTCACATTTAGAATCCTACATTATCCCTGATGAACAAAGGCTATAGAATATTTTCAAAAAAGTCAGAAATCCGTATGAAAACTTCGATAATGTAACCCAACGTGTGAAAAAAATATCAAAAAAAACTTTATATCGCGTACGCTGCGGAAAATTTGACAATAGAGCATAATGATGTACTACAGTTTTATAAAGAACATTAGTATCTAAAAAAAGTCTGCGATACCATATATCTAAGTATTACAGTTATGTTACAATAACTTGTGTTAACATTAAATGGAAACATTGTTTTTTAGAGAACAGGGGAACCTTTGTTTTCCCTCACAAACTTATTTTTTACTTAATCCTTAAGGGGGGGGAAAGGTTTTTAACTTTTTTTTGCATTTTATTTTTAATTTTTTAAATGAATGTATGACATTGCAAGAATATTGTGTCAAAATCTCAAATCAATCGGAGCAAAATTGACGAAATTATGAACATTTGAGCGATACTCAGACTGATTTTCTATACCTGCTCGAGCAGCTAAGAGACGCGCTCACCTGAGGAATACCGAAGGTGCTATTGTATTGGAAGATTTTTTCGTAGACAAGGACAAAAAGATGCTGATGATGAAAGCTCTTTGCTGTGTGAACATGGCATCGACGATTATGTGTAAGTATAAAATAAGTGTTGAGTTTTATTTTGAATTTTACAGTCTGCAAAACTTTTAAGCGTTTTCCCCATATCTCACGTTTTCAAAGTCGGTGTCCATCATAACTTCAAAACAACTGCACCGATCCTTTTGAAATTTTGAACACTATTTCTGTACATAATTTACAAGGTAACGCTGTAGAGTTTTTTCAAATTTGTTATTAATTTTTATTTTTTAATAACAAATTAGTCGATATTTTTCGCAAAAAATCGCGTTTTTCCCTTCAAAGTGTTCCAAAAAATTGAAAAATTAAAAATTTCAAAAAACCCTCCCAGCGTTACCTGGGAAAACCTCTTATCTAACGAATGAACTTTGATTTTTTGATTTCAAATTATCTAGCACCAAGTTATGATGGACACCGCAATTCTCCTTTTTTCCGAGACACGTCCGAATAATTGCTGCCATTGCCGTATTTTTTAATATTTCGTCTTGAAAATTTTACACAATATTTTTCAAATGTCATACTTTAATGTACTATTGGTTTTAATAAAGAGGTTTTAACTGTGTCGTCACAAAAAATTCACAAAAACATGCCTTTTTTTGTTCCGAATTAACCTTACCCCCCCTTAACCCGTGCAACGCTGGGTACGACCAGCTATAAATAATAAAATTGAAGAAGTCGGGTTGGTAGCACTACAGAGTTTTTTCTTCGTTTTTTTCCAATTAAATTTTTAATAATTTCGTACACATCCAGTTTTAGGGGATGTAATCAGGATCGGGCGGAGCTGATGGATACGCCTCGTTAGACCGGCATAAAAAGTTAATTTCTAAAGACTATCCGATTTGTAAAGGCAACTCCAGGCCTGAGATATCCCGCCCGAGCCCAACAAGTTAAGCGGCAGGTGCGGATTAGTGCCGGCATTAATTGAGCTGCCACAGGGCTCCGAAAACGGGAGTGGCAATTATCACAGCAGAAACACATTAATTTATCGGAAAACATGTTTTACAAGATATTTAATTAAGGTCGGCCGATTCGAGACTACGTACTTGCTTCTTCGCAGTGTCAATATATTTTTTATTCGTGTTTATGTGTTTTGTTCAATACCAGAGAATTTTATTACATTTTTTTATTATTCAGAAAATGTAATAAAACGTTGAATAAATGTTTAATTAGATCAACTGTTATGCTTTTTTATAGACTTCAATATAATTGATAATGACAGTGTACTTATGCCAAAACACTATTACAAAAAAGTCATTGAAGATATTTATTTATTTATTTAAATATACGGCACATAAGTACCTTTTACATAATGATATATATGTACAAGAAATCCAAAGAGTAAAACATCGTACGCGTCCTTTAATCTTCTCACAGAGAAAAGATAACCGAACTCCGAATTCTAATTGTCATTTGGTTCGGATTTCGTTGATTAAAATCCTGGCTAGCAATTGGAGCAGAATACTTCGAACGCCAATTCCGACCAATGACACTTCACTATTGAGATTGGCGGTCAGCGATCACAAAACAATAGTGCTATCGAAACCAACCATTTTTGAATTTTTCAAAAATTTAACGTTTAACTTTTCAAAAATTCTATGTTCTCGTTAGTAAAAAATGGAATGCGATTTTCCTGTATTAATGTTAACTAATGTTCATACATCTGATTTATTGGTATTCTAATAAAATATAGAATGTAGGTGTTTATATTATAAGCAGTTTTAAAAAATAAATTTTAAAAATAATTATTTTTGGTGTTCACGTATGTATAGAGGCCTAAGGTTGGATAATTTAGAAACATTGACAGTAACAAAGTCCCTCCAAATTTGATTTTATTTATTTAATTAAATTAAATTGAGCAATAATCATACTTTAATAATAATAAGTTTTTTCCAGCGTAACCAGGTTTTATATGCAAGACCTGGTCCGCCGTATAAATTACAAGAATTACATACAAGTTATAAAGAATCAAAAAAAGATGAAAAATAATATATATATGGAGGAAATAAATATAAAATAATTAGCTCATAACTTATTTTCAAAAATCTCTTGCCAAGAGATTACCTGCTACATATCATACAGTGACTAACAAAACAAAATATAAAAATGAATCAAATGTAGAAAATAAAAATAAAAACATTAAACGAAAAGTACTTACCCCGCTTTCACCACCATTATCACCATCCCTACGGCGAAGTCAGAGAAATCGAATATTTATCTCTGAACTGTCAGAGAGACCAGCTTGAAAATGGTTATCCAAGTATAACCGAAATATAGCGCAAAAATAAGATATTTTTTACAAATCCGCGAAGTTCCCGAAAAATAACCATTTCATAATGCATATACCTCTTCGCGAAAACTTCTATTTAAACATATGTATATATATATATATATATATTAATATAGATGATATAGATATATTCCCCCTTTCACTTCACCCCTCTCCCCTGCCACAGAAGAGACCACATCCCCACCTAATATTTGAATTCTTGGATAATTTAATTTATGGAAGTTATTGTGGGTCCAACATAACGACAATACAGAAAATCTTTAAAAACAATCAAAGTTGTTTGTTAAAAATTTTGTTAGTTGTTTTCAAATTAATAATTAATTTTTAATTATAAAAAATATTAATTTTAAAGAATTTAATTTAAATACTACTCTTTTATTCATATTATTTCGCAATCACAATCAAAACACTTTAGTTTAGGTAACGTATACCTATATATGCATTTTGTTTAGAAATGTGATCGGTCAATTATATTATTTTTTTATTTATTTTCATAGATGGCGATAGTCTGCCATACAAATTGTATGAAAACTTTTTGTACATATTTTATGAAAACTTTAAATAAATATTTAAAAAATAATCACATAAATTTCATAAAATTTGAGAATGTAAATCATTAAGGGGAGTTATTTTTTACATTAATGTAAAAAAAAATATTATTTGCACAGTTTGGAAGATATAAGCCAAAATATATCAATGTTACAACATCCACACGCCTGACAACAGCCTTGCAACATATATACAAAATCAGAAGCATTGGCTGGTAGTGTGCGTCTTCGCTGTGATGGCACTTGCTGGACATTGATTTGTTTATAAACGATGTTTTTTTTTCATCGCGCGTGTTTCGCGCGCGCTCAATGGTTAAATGAAATTGCGCGCGTTTTATTACCTGTTACGCAATTTCGTCCATTTTCACGAAATCTTTGCCACATAATGATGCTACACACCAAAATAAATGCACTTAATCGAGGATTTCACAACAACATTTTAGAATAAACAAGAGATCTTCCAGATGTCCTTGAGCTTATATTTCTCAGAAAAGTCTGAGACTAAATGAAACCGCAGAAGCGAAGCCAAATAAAGTAAAACAAAGCGGGCGACACCATAGTCGCGCACCGGAGCAAGTGGGGGGTTCTCATGTGTGGAATTTTCTAGTGCGAACCTGAGCGATACAAACAACGTGTGTCAGTATATCAAGTGCAAGTGTAATATTCTCGAGAAACATTTTAGTGAATTGAATTAGTGTGAATTACAGAAAAGTACTTAAGTTTAGTTCATATCTAGTGACTTTGTGTAATACATAATTATGTAAATAGTTTTTAGTGTTTCATTTCGTCTCCCGCCGCCGCAAACTCGAGGCAATATTATTTATGCTATATTGTATATGTTACAAATGAATTTATTTTTAATATATAATTTCGTTTTTCGTTCTAATGACTTATCTTTATAGAATAAAATATACAATTAAATTAAAATAATTGATTTAAAACGTTACACCACACTGGAAGCCTAAAATTTATGTAGAAATTGGGTGATTTTTTACATGGAAAGACACGGTAGAATATCCCAGATAACTAACTCACCCCAGAACATGACAACCAATTCCTCTTATTGCTGCCTTATCTTACCTGCTGGATGCGGGCCACTTCTAATGTTTTTCAATCCTCTTTTCTTCTGACTTTTCTAATTTTAATTTCTTTTATTCGGTCATCCAACAGGGAGACATAATTGCTTGATGGGACAAAATACAAAAAAAATGTTAAATGTCTCCCACAATTAAAGGATGACACATATAGATATAATTATAGACAAGTCAATTTGATATGAATGACAGATCAAACAATTTTACAGTTTCATTTAAGTGATTGTTCCTAATTTAACTTTATCATAAAAATAAAAGGGTTTGTAATGTATATACCTAATACACATGGTCAGGGAGGGGGACGAGTTTCTAGTATCTGCCTCACCATATGACGATACTCTTCATATTTAGTACTAAAAATATCTATTGAATTCAAAATGTTATTACAATTTGAGCATATGCGTGGGATGGGAGAGGATTTTCTATTGTTGATATGATAAGTTGAAAGGGAAAATAGGTACTTCTGTCTGATAGGTCGGAGTGGGACGTGGAAAGATAGCAAGCTGGTGATTTCCTTATCCTTATCCACCCACTACCCGCAACGGCGATAATATCATCGTCCCACCTTTTCTTGGACTTGCCTATTCCTCTTCTTATGTCCCATGATCTGAAGTGATGATCAAAAGTCCCATGATCAAAAGTGAAACTATGGCTGCATGAAAAGGGAAGGAAGCATGTCCAAAACCTACTAAAATCCATGATATAAACTAAATTTGAAAAATACTAATCCTACAAGAACATTTACTTTCATCTTTCTAAATACATTTAATTGTTTTAATTTATTTTATTTTATTTTATTAAATATCCTATTCAGATAATTTTTTTCCTTTTTCTATAATAGAATTAATTAACACCATTATTAGATTGTAAACATTTAATTATTACTATTACTCAATTTTAATTGGCAATAATATTGATTCACAAATGTTATATAAATACTAAATATTCTTGAACATTATACTACTGGAAGAGCACTGTCTGCTATAATACAGTAAACTACTAGTGTAGCAGGCAGGGCATCAAATCAATTGTAGTGTTTACTTGCTGCCAAGACTCTCAGCAACAATGAAAAAAGCTTAATTTAATTTTGTAAACACTAATTGTAAACTTTGTAAACTTTGTAAACTTTGTAACATTGAATAAACATTGGATAAACCTTGATCTCTACCGCAGAATTCTGGGTGCCCATCTGCTTATTCTTATCTGGCAACATGACCTGCCCGTTGCCATTTTAATTTGACAATACGAGCTACCACATCGACAGCTTTTGTCGGATATCCGATATCCATATTTAAAATATATGAAACTTTATTAATAAATTTTATAATGATATCTTTCCATACAAAAATGTGATGAAAATCGCAACAGAAGAAATGGTAAAAAAATGATGAAATTTGCTCACTTAACCAAAGAGAGTTGGTCACTTAAGGACTTGTGTTAGTAGTAGACAAATCAAGGTCCGATCTGTCCTTATACAATTATTTTTAGCGATGATTATTAAATTGAATGAATAACATTAACTACAACAGAATGTTAGTTAAATTTGTATAAACCACTACCAGATTTTAGGTCTACCTGTTTCGAAACGTGCCCGTCTCTTTGTCAGGACCAACACTACACTACTATGTTCACAACACTATACACCACAACCTAGTATTTTTAACTTTTCACCAATATTTATCACATGCATGTTAATCTTGTCAAGGACAAGCATGTACTAACTATCCTACAGAACAATCAGGAATCTACGAGGGAGAGAGAGTGAGATGGGGCGGAGTCCAAAGCGGGTGTTACCAAATATTTTGTGACAGTTAAATTAAACATTTATTTAAACAGTTATTTATTAGAGGTGCTTTATTATTCACCGCTTCCCTAATATAAAAAAATTCTAAATTATTTAAATTTAAACCTTTATTATTGGTATTTATTATTTTCGCCCCTGTTTCTGAGTCAAATTTATGAATTCTTTGAATATTAAAAATAATAATAACCAAAACTATGTTACCTCTTCGTGAGTTTAATAATAATTTTATATTTTACTGCTTTAGTTTCGATAGTAAAAAACAAACCCATAAAAACCAAGTTTTTATTATACTCCTTTTCTCATTTAATCAGGTTTCGTGTCTATATACGCGTCGCGCTAATTACTCATTTGTATCGATTCTAATTTGAAAAAACTATTAAAATTTTGGATAATCCAAAATTATTCTATTATTATAAAAAAATTTTAACGAAAATTTGTTAGATCATTTTTAACGTCGCCACGAGTCTGCTTGCAAAGTTTCAGCTCGATTTGATCACGGAAAAAGGGTTAAAAATCGATCCAAAGTTTTTTTGTCAGACAAGCAAGCAAGCAGACGCTACGAGTTAAAAAAAGGAGTAAAGAATCTCTAATCGACAGTTGAAATACTGACCTGCGTTTTTTCAAATACAGAATTTTTACATTAGCAATTAGCATCTTCCTTGACAATTATCTTTTATTATCGCGCATTCTTTTGACTAAAAAAATATCAATAAATTTTTAATTAGAGCGAAGAGTTGCAACGGTCTTGAGTATAATAAAAGCTTCGGAGATTAAAAATCATCTCTAAAATCTTTCGTCCGCCTCTGAAGACTGAAGGAAAGGGGAAATGTGAGCAAAATTGGCACGGGTGACACTCAATACACTGTCCAGTAGGGTCCATAACTTGCAGCACTTTATCCAATTCAATAGATTCCATAAGTTACAGTAGCTTAGCAAGAAACGATCAATCCAAGTTGATCGTTATTACTCAAAATTTCACAACCCAACGCTTCGCGTACATTAATACTCTCTTCACATGTTTATTTATTTAACGCCCTTATGGGCTATAACAAAATATATAAAATAGAAAAATCACATAAGACAGATATGCAGTTAAAAAAATTCATGTACAAGGTTACAATTAATGTATATTATAGATATCTCACAGAGACGAAAATGTATTTATTATGGGAAAGTAGGTATTGAAGTCATTTGGGTGTACATAGGACTTATGACCTATCTTTATGGTTGGCTTAAGTGATCACTTTACACAATTGTAACATTCGCCATTTCCACCCATGATAGAATATACCATGCTTATTCATTTTTTTGGAAGTTGTATATATGTTCAAATTGCGTGGAAAGCTTTCACATATGAGTTGTAAGCGCCTTTCCATGCGGCCTGTACAAAGCCATTTTCATTCCCCTAAATCCCCACAGATGTCGCTAATGAGAAAATCTACATTGATTTTTACGGAATTTTGAGAGCAATATACTTTATTGTGTAATGAATCCAGCACTGTTCTGAAAGATTTGAACAAACTCAAAATATTCTACAAGGTTACAGTTAGAAGTAAAAACCACAAAAGAAAGATAGTTATAAAGATTACGGTACATTAAGAGGATAAAATACAGAATAAAGTACATATGTGGGATATAAAAGCAAAGACAGCAATATCCAAAAAATAAAAAAATATTTTGAATCCATTCACCGAGGATTACTAATTTAAAATGTAATAAATTCTAGATTTTATGTATCTATCCCTTCCAAATCATGTTTCCTATAAAATCTCGAATTCAGTACATTATAAATTAGCAATCCTGGATGACTGTGTACAATTTTTTTTTTTTTGATGTTGCTGCCTTTGCTTTTACACCCCACATATAATAAATTTGAGTAAATTAAAAACAGAAGTGAAAGAAAGAAGTTTAAACAGGAAGAAGAAAAATAATAATTTATTTATTCATTACCATTTAGTTGAGACAAAATAATTTATAAAATATTACTAAGAAATAAACAATTATGATCAAATTTCCAAACGACATATGGTTTCTGATTTCAGCCTACTTCGTCGCTTTGATTAACATTTAAAATTATCTGGGTGTATTTTTTATTTATTTCATCCATTTTCCCGAATTATATATGTTAACTTGTGTACTATATACGACCCAAGTTCGATAAGATGCGAATTTAAATGTAGCACCAGTATCGGTCCTGGGTCTTCTCATATTAATGATTAGCTAAACCGTGTGATTGGTATTCGATTATAATGACAATTTTTAACAGAAATTTAACTATTGTCAATCACTTACCTCGAAACGAGGACTTATTACGCATTGTAAGTAATCTCGAACATTTCATCTGGTTTATCAGAGTGTGGGTCTTCCGCTGGGAAGATATTGGGAAGACCGGCCGACTGGGATGTTGCAAAGAGATCAATATTATCTTCCGTATCCTCCACTTCTTGAGGTGATTACTAAAGAAAGTGTGCCTGCCACAACACGCCACTTAAGGATGCACGGTGACAAATTTTTATCGCTGTACATGGATTCTTATTTTTCAGATTAAATATTCATATTCTTGAATATTAGGATAATTGTGAAATTTTTGTAAATTCTATTAAAAAAGAGAGAGAACAATTTGAAACTTTGAAGATGGTTAAAAGAAAGAAATTATTAAATCAAAATTATTTTAATAGTGCTTATGAAATTACAAGATTCCATTACGCACCGCTCTACCCTACCCAATGTGCTGGCTAACGCGTTTGTTTGTGTGATTAATTACTCTTATTGAATAGGATTAGGACGACGCCATTATATCCGCTTGAACCAATCAGAGCACGACCAAGCTGTTAATACACGTCAACAGGATAACGTTGGGTTTTGAAAAAATACCAAAGTTATTTATTTAATATTTTGTGAATACACGTCAAAAACAACCATAGCGCAATCAATTATTTTATATAAGTAATTTTGTACGATTTAAATCTTTTGAACACTTCATAACACACTAGAAACGACTGGGACAATCTCGAAAACACTGGAAAAGTCGAGGGATTACTAGAAATGTATAAAATAGTATCAAAGATTCTAAAAACCAACGCATTGTATAGAGTTGCACGAAAGAGTATTATTGTTTTGACGTTTGACTCGCGGCGTACATAGGTATCCGACGGCGATTTAGTGTGCGACCAGGGATAGTAAATTAAGCGGAGTACCTACCAGTGTTTGAAAATAAGTTCGACCACTTACGTGCAAATCAACGTGAATTCTCTGCAAACCTGTGTGAGAATATTCTGGCAAGCTAATAAAGTGTTCTACAGACAAGTCATTAATTGCAAAATAATGTGAATAAAATAATAGTACTCAAATCAAATTCGTGTCCAGTGACTTTTTGATAAATTAATATATACTTTCAATGGTTTTGATGTTTCGTTTGCCTCCCACAGCCACGTCCCGTTTTTGTTTTTGCAAAATACAAAAAAAATATTTTCAAAAATACCGCCACTAAGTTTTCAAATAAATTTGTAAGGGATTATTAAAATTTTCGTCATTTTGCGCTATTGTTGCAACATGATTTTCCTAATTTTGCAATTTTTATTTTCAGTGACTTTCACAGCATTCCGAATGGGTCGGTTTTATTTTTTATTATATTAATAGTTATAATATTAAGAGTTTATTATATTAATAGCACTTTACAATTTATATATGCATGTAATATCTGGTTACTATAAAAAAATAATATAACATATATAAAATTTATATTAAGAGTTAAAAGCAATATCTTAAATGCAAATAGCATTTCTAGGTGAAATATACCTACTATATATATATTTTTTTGATAAATTTTAACAGAATTTTTTTAATAACAGATTCTTTCCAATTGAAGTTAAGGAACAATTTTAAGGGATTTTAATAGTCGTACATCTTCCTTTCTTTTAACAATAGGGTACTTTTATCAAAAAAAAATGACAACAACTTATTTTCAAAAGACAATTTCTATCAAATTTTATTATTTAATTTTAAACAGTTTAATTTATGTCCACAATGATTGTAAGAATCACCACGTGAGTTATCAAAAAAATTTCTTCAATTTTTAAATCTTAAAATAATTATTAAATCAAATAAAATATTTCTTAATTGTATGCTACCTACTAATACTATGCTATAGTAGTTATTCAAAAAATATAGAAATCTTAATATCTTCACTCGATTGAACATTTCCTGGCATTTTAGAAACCTGTGATGTGTTTTGAAAGTTATCTATTTCAAAGTTTTGCAAATTTATTTTATTTAAATTATTTCAAATGCGTAATACCTCATCATTACCACACTTGATCTTTACCTTAGAAGATATTATCCATTGATATGTTTCTCTCCAGGTTTCGATCTCTAAGGTAGATATTGATTTGAGGACATTATAGCTCTATCTTGCATAGCTCATCCTAAGATCCTTTATCCTGTGATTTCAACCCAACTAGTCTGCCTTATTTATAGGTTTTTAGACACTTATCTTATTAAACAAAATTAATTAATTATCTATGTTATAAAAGCATGATTGAGCGCAAAGATACGCCTCAAATTCATTTCAAAAACATCCAAGGGTTATAGGAAGCCTAAATCGAAGATTTTTTTTCTATGTGATGTCAATTATTAGTAATTTAGTGCATTTTATAAGTATTACACACTTATTATAACTAAATTTCAAAAACAGTACAGGTAGTTGCTTTAGAGCAGACTAGTCTAGTTAAGCGACTATCTTTGCCTTCTTCAAGTAATAAATAATTTAGAATAAATATAAATAAAAAATATCTTCAAGTTTGTGTTTACTGGGGTATTATGCCGTGTTGTTACGACCTTTCGGGCCGACGTTTCGGATCCCATTGCAGGGTCCATCATCAGGGCTGATGTGATGGATGATGATGGACCCTGCAATGGGATCCGAAACGTCGGCCCGAAAGGTCGTAACAACACGGCATAATACCCCAGTAAACACAAACTTGAAGATTCTGAGTGGCCGTGAAAACCTAAGAACATTCTTAAATAAAAAATACCCTAGCAGGTAGGTTGTATGCGGTCAAACTATGGAAAAGCTCGAAAGGAGCGCTGCCAATGGAGGAGTTTCGTAGTGGCCGTATGTTCGAGCTAAAATGGTAGGAGAAGAATGAATATATTAAAAAATTTGTGAAAGATTAGCGTAGCAATATCTGAAAAATCTAAACATTATTATATATTACCTTACTTTTTATTCATCTTTTTTTTTTATTCATTAAATAACTCACTAAATTATTTCACACAGGATTAATGCACGTGAGGATCTAAGTAAACACCCTGTTAGTTAAGCCTCTTATCGTCACAAAAGCGCTTCAGTGTATGTACAATTGAATAAAGAACTGTTTGAATTTTCAAAGACTGGAACTAGGTGATGATTTTTTACGCGTTTACGGCTAGTAATTAATAACGACCCTTGCGTGTAAAAGGAGCCGCACGCTGGTTCACGTATCACTCTCGGGCGCCCGGGCTTCTAATCATCATCAGTGTTCATGTTGTAAATCCAGCGAGTTACGGACAGACATTTGAAATTAGGATAGTTGATTATGTCTTATTATTTTTCACGGGTTTATGGCTACTTATGCTATTATTTGATGTTATCGAATGATCGTCCGAACGATGATCCGCTTCCATTAGGCTTACAGTGAGAAATAAAGGGATTGAGAAGGAAAGGAGGAAGGATTGGAATTCAAATATTGGGTTAGTAAGAAAAAATGGCTTTTCAATCATTTGATTATCGAGTACGATAATCACTGCCAACAAAAAACAGAGTACTGTTTTTTGTTGGCAGTGAAAAAATAGAAGGTTCAAAACGCGGTTAGGTTAGGTTAGATTATTTTCAATTTTATACTGACGCTAATGGTTTAAATAAAAACCTAAAGTATCAATACAATGTTGTGGCGTGAACACACGAGTACATTTATAAAAATAATTGATATTTTGACTTAATAATTATATTATAACGAAATGGTAAGTAAAAGGAATTTGGAAGAAGACGCACTATCCGAATCCTTTGTAATATGTCACTTTGCAACAACACTATAGAAAGCTCTAGAACACAGTACTCTAGGATTATCTACAACAGCCTAGAGCTCGTGAAAACCTTTTCCTAAACAAAAAAAATGAAAAGAATGTTCTTAAGGATTCTAAAAACCAACGAGACTGCGTATAAATAGCGGGTTCAGGCCGCGGCGCATCAATTTTGTTTTGCGTTTCTACCGGTGTGATATTAGTGATGAACTGTTGCGAAATCAGTGTTACCATCGTGTGTTGTTAACCAAGCGACACATAATTAAGTAGATTTCCTAATTGTGTGAGATAATTGAATAGCGATTTCTCGAAAGTGTTACCCAGCGATAATAAATAGCTTATAGACGATCGATAAATTAGGAAATAGTGTTAATTCAAGACTGGTGTTAAATTTAATTCGTGCTAAGTGAATTTTGTAATTTATAAAAATAATTAATATATAGTCGCTTAATTCTAATTTACTTCTCTAACTTCCAGGTCTACGAGATCATTCTAAATTTAAAACGCCCAAATATAAAACCATCGCAGCCCAGAGCATTATTTCTTTATAGGAATTAAAACATTTAATTCATTGCATTTAAAAATGAACTAAAAAAATTTAATATAAAAAATCGATGAAAGTCCCATGAACTCCACTTTATATATTTATTTATTTTGTTTCTCAATATTCTTAACACCTTATTATTATGAAATGAACTTATGTGATTACTCCCTCATAAGCACGAGCGTCAGTTTTTTTGTGGTCAGTAAAATTATAGTAGTATTGTATTCATGAAATTATAGTAGGTGTACCCATAAGTAATCAATTATTTTTGGTTTGGAATGTTTACTTCAGTCAAGTCAGTAAAGTGAACGTGTGAAGACGTGTTTTATACTCAATAATATAATCCGTGGTCTTGTGACTTGTGACAATTATTTTTTTTTTTTATTACTCTGTTGTAAAATGGTGGACAATCAACTAACTGAAGAACATTTACGTCATTGCATTCTGTTTCTTTTTCGATCGGGAGTTAATGCAACTGTTGCAACAAAGAAAATTTGTGATGTGTATGGAGACGTATTGAAAGTAAATAAGTGCCATCGTTGGTTTAGAAAATTTTTCGATGGTGATTTTGACTTGTCTGATAGCGTGGGCGCCTGATAGGGTTTGATAATGACGCTTTAAAAACACCTAGAAGCATATTTTTCTTAAAAGTCTACCAACAAGACGGCAAAAGGTCCTAGATAACGATGGATATTAAATCGATTAAAAATAAAATAAAATGTAGTTAAATTCTTTTTTTGTTGCCACTTAAATAATTGATTACTTATGGGTACACCTAATATATACTATGATATTACTGTAATAAATTTCAAAATGAATTTCCAGTGTTTTCATTTATCTCCCAAATCCACGACCCGTAACAATATCATTAGATGATTATAATCAAAGAACGAAGTGGAGTACAGAGAGTTAAAATTGTAGTCTTGATAAAATCCATTGAGAACTTACATAGCATAGAGAGCTTCATGTCCGATCCTGGAATCATCAGATAATCTGGTGGCGTCAATTTTCTTTTACTATTTTGTGTCCATCTTATATGACACGTTTTACGAACAGCGAATTATTCCGTAGCTAGGGCGGAAATTCTTCCTAGCTACGAAATAATTCTAATAAACCTATCAAACTCTGCCAAAAATTTTAGAGTTACTCCAGAACTCAATATACAGTCTCAGTATACATTTAAATACAATTTTGCAAACTCTCTTGAGACTGAAGTGTCTCCGCAGTAGCGAAGGGAAAAACTACATTTCAAAATGAAGACTACACAACACACATGTTCACCAGTTTGAAGACTACAAAGTGTACACTACAATTGTAGTAAAAACTACGTGAAGTGAAGTAATTGTAGTACTACGAAATGAAGTGAAGTAATGAAGTAATTGTAATATTAATGAAGTGAAGTAATGAAATGAAGAAATGAAGTAATTGTACTGCAAAATTGTAGTAAACTAGTAAAGTAAACATTTTTTTCCCAAATAAAAATTTGGCGAGCTTAAAAAAAAATATTGAAGACAAATGACGATATTTTATCCGAAAAAAAAGGTCGCCAACCAGATTTCTTCATTCGATTCCAAAAAATTTTCAAACCATGGGGGGGGTTGTTACAGTTTCTAGAGGTTTCTTCATTTATCTTCATCAACTTCCCAAAAATTTCACGTAAAAAATGCACTATTTAAAGTACGTTTCTCATACTTTCGATAACTTTAAAGTGTTTGTAGTTTGTAGTGTGCACTACACTTCAAAGCGTGTGAAGTGTGCACTTCAATGTAATGTAGTACTACATTGTAGTAGTGAGTACAGAGCAGACCCATCACTACTCCGCAGTAATCCTCCTTTAGTCCACGGGTAGGGGAAGGTTTTAAAGGGGTAATTTTTTTTTTTAAATCCGGGATAGTTTTGGTTCGCACAAAAGAATTTTATTTCTTATGCAGACTGATGAGAAGGCAGAACCTTCTTGGGCAGCCAGCCGGAAACGGAATGAACAAGGTTCCCTCCAGAGCCGATGACCGGTGACCCAGTTCGCCCGATTTAACCCAACATACGCCCATTCAAGGTAGCAGCGGGTCTCTGAGGAAAATGTAAAACTTTCCCAGATGTACTTTCATTTTATTATGAACTCAAAAATAACTTTTACCGACGTACCTCACTGGGAAAATCTAGCGGATGAACACACGACTGTCTTTGTATTTCAAGACGACATTTGCCTTTTTTATCAAATTGAATATTTGAAGTTTGGCAAGGCGAGAAAATAGTTTTATTGTATATATGTACGTAAAACATAGACAGTTTAAAATACCTTGGTGTAATTATAGATTCAAAACTAACATTTACAAAAAATGTATGTTGTGAATAAAATCGCAAAAAAAGAGTCCTTACTTGGAAGAATAAGAAGATACAAGTTTATTAATACCTATACAATACTATGATTCTCCCGCACATATATTATTGTCTCAGTATATTATTTATAAGCAACGAAGGAATGCTAAAGAAACTACAAATAGTACTAAACAGAGCGATCCGCATAATATTGAAGTGTAATAGGAGAACTAAAATAACATAAATGTTGAATGCTCTAGGACTAGAAACCGTAAATCAAAGAATAAAGTATAATGTAATGGTGCAAATATATCAAATTAAACATGGATTAGTACCCAAATACTTTGATGACAGGATGAAGCTGAATAGGGATTTTTATTCTTATAATACAAGAGGAAGCGACAACATAAGACTACCGAAGAAAAAGAAAAACACCTCACAAAATGTTATGATGTATAAGGTATAAAAATCTTTGGTAGCCTGCCAAAGGTAATTCAAAACACGGTGAATATAAAGAGGTTTAAAGTGGAGTGCAAAAACTGTATTGTAAATTTTTTTTAATGATTAGATGGAATGCAATATGTCTTAGTGAAATCATGTATTAGCCCAAACAACATTATGTGTGGAACTAAATAATTAAGAAAAATAAATAAATAAATAAAATAAAAGTAAATATCTCTCAAGATGACAAATATACATTAAAATACAATAACCTCTCTCGAAAGCACATGTGTTAGCAGTGACGCTGCTTGGTTGGTGCGAAATCTGACGCTAGATGGCACTGATCGCTAGCCGGGCCATGATGAAAAAAAAAGACATATTCTTTCTGGCAGCGCGAATTCAAAATCGCTGGCATTTCTTCCCGCATATGCACATTTTATCGTATTAAATGAACTGAAATAATAATTGAATCACATCGAATTACATTTTTTTGTTGATTAATTCCGAGATTTTCATGACTTACATTCCTTGGAGTATTACTTGGTGAAGTTTTGGAACTTATATATCAAGATATCTGCTTTGAAAGCCCCGCACAAGGATCTCGACTGTAGAAGCTGAAGAAAATAGCCAATATTCAGGTCAGTGATATTTTTTGGTTTTTTCATCTGTGTTTTTCCGAGAGGGAAAGCTTAATTTTCATCGAGCAGGAATTCTGAATGATATCATCTTAAGAGGTATTAATAATTGGATGTTTAATTTCAATACAGCGGATCGGCTATTACCACGCTGTTACGCACAACCAAAGTTACACTTATTAAGGCGCGTTAACGGTGAAATTTTTGTATGCAACGAAATGCGCGCACATCACGCAACGTACGATTTCACACCATGAAGCTATAAATCTAACATACACCAAAATTCATACTAACACATTCATAAACAGATGCACCACAGATTACAGATTAGTAACTATCTTCACTAGCTGTAACCCGTCAAAAATGATGGTACTTTTACATGCCAGTTCCTAAAAAAATTATGTATTTACTTATGTATAGCCGACACCTCATGGAATATTAATAAGGACTTTTATCAAAATATTTGAATATTTTTTTTATATTTAATGTACTATTTTAGGCAGTTAAATGTACTATTCTAAACTCCGGCGATTGGGCGGTACATGAAATGGTTCGCGTCTTTGTTAAGTCCTATGTGTACGGCGATAGCAACATGGCTATTGTTGCCGTCTTTGGGTTTGCTGGCCCGGGTTCAAGCCCTATCTACGGCCGTTTAATTTCGTTTTTTAGACGTTACACGATGTTACGGGAATATACAGACAGACAACGAATAACATTACATTTCTTCAACGTGACATTTTTTTGTCATCTAAATCCGGCGTTTACACATCTTTTTCTTTTTTCAAAACCTTTACATAGGTTTTCTATGCATTTTGCCCGGGTGGTTGTGACTGGAATCGTGACGTTTTATCATCTCCAGAACTATACATAACTGTAAAATATTCAAACATCTTAAAATGTCATGCGTTGAAATCAAAGTAATAAAAACAATATAAAAAAAGTTTATATTTCCTTATATTTTTAAGTATTTAGATCGTCAACAGGTGGTTTATGTCCTTAATATAAAGTCGTAGTGCGACATTAAATTTAATTAATTAATTAGGGGAATAACACGTTATGTAATACGTAAACTTTTTTATAGCTGGTAAATCACAAACACTATAGGAGTAGAAAATGAATTTATAATTTATTGTACAAATTAACAGGTTATAAAACATTTTAATTAACCTTGATTTAATTTAATTTAATTTTTTTGACATACTCGGCCATAAAGCCGTTAAATATAAATAATACACATAAAAAAATAAACTAATGTGATCGCCTTCTGGTTCTATGTAAAGTGTTGATTAGTTGCACGAAATTCATGAACATGTACCCAAAGAGCGTAAGACTAATGTATTGATAAAATCGAAATAAGAAAATATACTATTTTTTCAAAAAAGTTTGAAGGTCAAACCTCTCTGTGTATCCTTGCTTCGAAGCGGCGAAATGTTTTCATTAATTTTACGATCCTTGAAAAAATTAATAGTTATAAAAAATGTAAGTCCGCCATCCCCTTGGATTATTATTATTATTAATAAAGATGACTTTTGCGGGGGACAAACACATAAGATTCTTAAGTGTTGTGAAAAGCACACTTTGGGGTTTAACTTAATTAAATAATATCACTTTCGTGATATGGATTTAAGGGAAATAAACTTGCCTCCCTAACAACCATAAAAAATCTACCATCATACGGGATTAGTATAGCTTTGTTGGTCCTTGTTCGTAAGTTATAGGACAATTTTTGATGTTAGTTTTATTTAAAGGTCCATAAGTCGAGGGTTAACCACCCACGCCACTTCCATCGATTTTTTTTTACGATGAGCATTCATTAATTTAAATGTGTGTATACATAATTACTAACCTTATTCATACGGTGATAAAATTAAAACACGCATTCCGGCGCTATAAACTCAGTATAAATGTTTGGTGGTGAAGGTGAGCGTCAGTAGTCACCAATTTGTGGTGATTGATGAATGAGAAGAAAGTTGCTTTATGGTCACCACCCGTTACGTAATGGGAATTCTCCAAAGTCGTGGAATGTTTTATAAGTCTATTATCTCGATAAAACAATTACAAGTTATGCATTATTTAAATAAAAAAGACACTGATAAATACTTCAACGGAGCAGGGCCTCCGGCCTACGCCGGGGGTGGTTGAGAGACTGACATGCCCGTACAGGGCGTTGGCTATTTTTATATGTTTTGAGAACAAAGCACTCTCTTGAAGTCTAGTGTGCGTGTGCTGACGATGCTTTGGGGATCGACCTATGTCGTCGTCTCGTGTACACTGCTATGCCTCAGTTTTGTTTACGCAGCAGACTCGCCACGTTTGTGTGTGTGTGACCTAGATTGGTGGTTATGTATTTATGGGATGGATCGTCATACATGTAAACTTCTTTTCCACTTTCAAGTATGAAAAATATGAATATTTTATATTTTTTTCTTGTTTTAATCATTAAAATAATAGTTGATATGTAAATAAGTGAATATATGTGTTAATTATTATTTGAAAAATGTGAAAAAACAAAGGTTTTCACGAGCAGAAAGACGCGCAAGACTCATTTGACCCGGCTCTACTAAAAGTCGTAAGTAAGATAGACTGCCAAAGCGGATATTCCAGACAAGACCAGAAGGTAGAAGACCAATGGGCCATCTAGGAAGAGCTAGCGGAAGCAGTTGGAGGACTGCTGTGAAGCGAGGTTGCAACGAAATTGAGCTGAAGTGGAGAGCGAAGCCCAAGAAAGAAAGAGTTGGAGCACACCTGGCCGTCGTCTCGCGACTTACTTCGCACTGAACGATCTGTCGAAACAAACTCTCCGCGTAGCCTAGACCCGCGCTATTTATACGTGAACACGTTTGTTTCGAAACTTCGAGAATATTATTTTCCTTTCTAGTGTTTAGGTGGAGGTTCCCGTCGCAATTAGATTGTTACAGACGTTTGTATATGGTTCCTGAGTGCTGAGTGGCTGTCCTAGAACGTAATAGAGGTTTCCATAGTCATTGTCTTCGTTGACAGATTACAAGGGATTCTGAAGGTAACCTATTTTACTTCGTTACTAGGGATGTGAATTATTTGAAATATATAAATTTGAAATGCAAATACAAAATACCTATTTTTATTTTGTATATATCTATTTTCAAAGTGCATGTTCTAATTCATTTAAAATACTTTAATAAACATATTTTGTATTTGAAAAATGCAATATGCTTATCTTTAATTTTTTATTTCATGCTTCGTACTTTTTACACTTTTAATTTCATAAAAAATTCTTTTTTTATGAACGCACCCATCGTAAGTGTTGCCAATATTGAGATTAACTCTTATCTGTAGCTTGTGATAATGCCAACATTATAATAGATCTTGAAACACCACAATATTTAAAATATGATGACAATAGAATAAATTTTTTGAACAATATTCTACTGTGAAATTTTTTTCTTTAAATATAATACTTGTTTCTTTTTTCATTTGGTGGAATGATAATGAGACCACAGACAAAACATGAAAGATGAACTGTTTGAATAAATATTAGTCTTAAAATCAGCGAAATACATGACTTTCTAACTTAACTAACTAAAGGTATTTTAATCAAATAAAGGTATTATGAAAATACGTATTTTGCATTTTGAATTTAAATAATTTTCTTTAAAACTATTTTGCATTTGCATTTAAAATAGAATAGTAACCATATATTTGCATTTTGAATTTAAATACTTTAAATAAACTATGTTTTGTTCGTTACGATAGTTACAAAAATATTTACATGATTCGAGCCAGTGTCAACTAAGTCTACAGTACCGAAGAGGACAGGTTAACTATAAAAAATAATAACACGAATTGAACGTATTTATACAGAAAGAAACCAGCCACGCAAAACCCAAACTGAGATAAAAGTAATACTTACGTGAAAAGGGAGACTAATTAAATCTACATAGCAACGTGAATATTCTCTACATTAAGAATTTACATTTTAATTTTAAAAGGATTTAAAATAGATTTTAAAGATGTTGGTGTTTTTGCATTTTATGAAGTCTCGAAATGAGATTTTTGCGACAGCAAAATTTTCAGAAAGCAATTATTATAAATGTTTGTTTGAAAGCGACCTGGTCGTTCTTAGCGCAATATAGAATATACCTTATTTTGATAAAAATATTATTTTTCATAGTTGTAGACTGCTTTATAAGACTACGATCAAATAACATACAAAGGTAGACATAAATATATATATATATATATTGTTTTGCTTAATCATCAGCCTTATTGGTGGGAGACTTTCATGTCACCCGCGAACAAGTACGGCTAGTCCATAACTTTTGAGGCCTTTTTAGCTTTGACAATGGCACGTGATTCCGTGTCGAAACGTCGGCCTTGGTCTTCTCACGAAGACCATTTACAGAAAACGCGAGGGAGTCCAGAAGTTCCTTTTGTTACATATATCTTATATATATAGATATCTATATATATATATATATATTCTAGTATACTTCCATTAAAATCGACTAGCGAGAAGACGTCAAAGCTTCGTTTGATATTCTCGTAAACAGTCGATTACTTCCCGAATAAAAATGGAATAATATAAATAAGTGAATTAATAATTCAAAAAGAAACATATAACTATCAAATATTGACGACTTATTAAGTAGCTGGGATAGTGAAATTAGTATCAGGTTGTCCGCGTAAGACAAAGGTCTGTGGTTCGAATCCAGGTTCCAGCATTTAATTTTTCAGTTTTATTATTTGATATTTGTGTGTTTCTCTTGATTTCATTTATTTATTTTTTAATATATATATATATATATATATATATGAGGGGCTGATTTTCAAAAGATTTTCAAAATGAGCCCCTAATAACCCGATTACAACTACAGACGCAGTAAATGAACATATTAATTAATATAACTAACAATAACGGAATTTCCAACAATAATAGAAAAATTACCAGGTCACAAAGTAAATTCAGCAATTAGCCTCGCATTAGGCTTCACTTGGATCTCGACTTCTGGAGTGAACGGGTGTGCTTGCCATCAATTCAAAACAGAACTCGAAATACAAGGCGCAAAAATCTCTTTGAAAATGGCCAGTGCTATCTGTCCGAAACGTTGGGTGCAATATAACAGTCTTTCTCAATACTACAATACGCGGGTTATCCTAGAAAATAATCCTTCATCTTTTACCCGCGAAAATCTTAATATTAACATTATATATACATATATATATATATATATATCATACATATATCATACATATATCATACATATATCAAACATCTTCCCATGCAAGTTCGCCGGTTGTTGTCTCTTCTGTCAGCTCCAGGCTTCACTTCCATATATCAGCGTTGGTACCAGATTTCCATTATGTAACGCTGGTTTTGCCTTCGTAGACATATTTCTATTTTTTTCACTATTCTGTAATTTTTGTTTGTTTTAGGCCATATGTCTGTTTATGTAAGATGTTTTTTTTTGTATTGTTAAAGTAATGGTTATTTTCTATAATATAGTTAGAATATTCCGAAAATTTATGATAATTGAGGCACCTTTTACGTTCATTAGACATATGGCCTGAAACAAAATAATTTAGAAACGCTTAAAATTCATAAAAACCTAAACACAACAAATAACATCATCAATAATCAAATACAACCCTTCACATCACCCTTTCTCACAATGTTCCCGCTCTCCCACCATCTAGACACCCCCTCTATTTTTATCGAACCCATAATCCATACACAAAGTAAACGCCGCCGCCGAATCATTTAATTACATTATTCGACTTTATTTGTCAAAGGAAATATAAGCATAATTATTATGGCCCACTAAAAAATATTAACCAATCCACCAAAAGTAATTGCTTCAGTAAAATACTGAGCTTGCCGCAATAGAAGGGGGATTATTGGATGTTTTGATAGTTTTTTTCATTAAAAATAATATATTTATCATCCCTTTATTATTATTTTCTCCGAAAATTACATCGAATATAATTTTTAAAATGCCGATAGGGTGGTAAATAATTTCTTAAAAATACTGCGTGGAAATACCGGAAAAATGTTTTTTTACGTATCTACGGAAATTTTAATCACTTCTGAAAAAATTGGCAGATATCCGCCGAATTTTTTATCGATGCTGTTCTATTCTGTTTTGTTTATTTTATCATACATCTTACAAATAAAACATAAACTTTATAATACGTAAAAATCTATACCTATAAAACTCAATGTCTGTCTGTCTGTTCTCTAAAGAAATCTACACGGTTTGTCCGATTCGACTCAAATTTTGCATACTTGTGCTTTAGAACCTGGCAGGTAATATAGGTGACACTTCCCCTCCCCTTTACTCCTACCCCTCCTCTGACATATTTTCTATGCAAATCTGTACCGTTCGACCGATTGGACTCGAATTTTGTATACTTATTCTTAAAGACCCGGCGGGTAACATTTCCCCCCTCCCCCTTTATCCCTTCGACCGATCGGATTAAAAATTTTGCAGACTTATTCTTTAGGACCCGGCAGGTAATATAGGCAACATTTCCCTCCTTTCCCTATACCCCTTTCTCCTGATATATTTTTGATGCAAATCTGTATCGTTTAACCGATCGGGCTCAGAATTTGAAAACTTATTCTTTAGGACCAGGCGGAGTACATAGGCTACAATTCCTCCCTGTACATCCCGTCCATACCAGCCTAGATGGAAACATTGTTTTTATTGGAGACTTTGCAAAACAATGGAACCTTTCTGTCCCCTCACAAACTTATTTTTAATGGATTCCTTAAACCGAGCAACGCCGGGTATGAACAGCTATTAAGATATAGTTATCGTATTTTGTATTCGTAGTTTCCGCCGATACCAATAAAACCAGCAATACCAATAAAACCGGAACTATCAGTTAAAATTTCGTCAATCGAAGTGTTGAATTCTCATAAAAAAATATTTCTTCTACTTCTTCTTGCGTCTCCTTACCACCTGAAATTTGGAGAAAAATATTTATTTCTCACCAGGGAGAAGCCTCTGAGAACACGTGAAAATGATACAAGTGATTAACTAACAATCACGCCGTTTCCCCGCAGGGGTAGGCAGAGATGTTAGAACGTCACATTCTTCATTTTAACACCATTTTTTTCAGCCACATTCATACATCTCGTGTTTGCTCTACGGCTGTTGAAACTTAAAAGAAGGCCGTATTCCAATATATGTTTTATCTAATCATTCATTCGTATTTTAAGGACGGAATATAATTTTATCATTTTACTTTTGATTTTATTTTGATATCTATTTAATTTATAATATTAATTATTTAAATATGTTGTCGCTGGAGCGATATTATCATTAAACACAGTATAAAGAGAAATATAACAAAAATGTTCAAATATTTTGATAAAAACAAATATATACTTATTTCTTTAGGAACCGGCATGTAAAAGTATCGTCATTTTTGATGGGTTACAGCTAATACAACAGTAAAGTTTGACGTATTGAGAGTTCCTTAAATATAAATAAGCAAAGAAAAACAGTAATAACTTGATGGCCTTCTGGGACAAGGATCAAATACACTTAGTCGACATTCTAGTTCCATGGAAAAGCTCGCTATCCCGAATAATAATTTTTAGCGTTTCTAAAATTAATTTATAATTTATACTGTTTACAAATCTTTCCAACTATTATATCATTCTTAAGGGCTTAAAAATTAATTCGCTAATTTGTATCAAATAAAAATCTAGTTACACATATCGGAAACATATATACCTGTAAAACTCAATGTCTGTCAGTTCTCTATACAAATATGCACTGTTTTTACTCAATATATACTCAAATTTGCACACTTGTGCTTTAGGACCCGGCGGGTAACATAGGCGATATTTCATTTCAAAAGCCATACTTCTTATTCTCACGCACCTGCTTCCAGTTTATATAAAGTTACAATAATTTTTACATAAACATAAAACACGTTTTAAACTTAAAAAATAACTAAAAATTAATTGAAATAAAAAAATGCACCATCATTAAAACACTTTAAATAAACTTTAATAGATAATGATTATTATTATATAAGCAAACAGTATCAATTCATAACCTTAAAAAAAATTAAGATAATTTAGCAAATATATCAGATAAATTAGGTAAGAATATAAACTAAACAAAAAATAAATGTCAGAAATAAAACACATTTTAAAAGGAAATTAACAGTCACTAAATATCTTTAAAATAAATAAACCTATATAAACAACTATGAGCATAAAAGTAAACAGTTATAATAAAAACCTATAACAAAATAATATCACACTAAAAATAAAGAATATTAAGTATATAGCAAATTCAGAACGATACTTATTCAGGAGAACAAAAATAAAAATAAAATTTGTTCCGTTATCCTTTTTATGTTACTATATTTTACTTATGAAGACAGATTAGGTCGTAATTCTAAGTAAATCTATTTCAACACCGAAGATGATATGAAAAAAATTGCTGAAAACACTTAAAGTTATTACAGTGTGAAAAGTACCCTCCTGGAAGCCGGGAAGCAGTTAAGTGAACTAAATTGCAATGGAGGTCATTTTCCACTATATTCTAGGTTCATTACATTATACACTCCAATCTTTTCTAAAAGCATGGATAAATTTAATAGCCTGAAAAGTGAGTTACCGGGTACCGCGTCGCCGCAAAGGGGTTAAATTTTTAATTAGCCGAGTAGTTAGAAAGGATCACAGCGAAAGTATGATGTAAGGGGACATTGCACAGTTTGCAGAGCGCTGGAAAACCCATACAGTTTCAGCTGAATAGAAAATAACATCTGATGACTGAACAGATGTGGCCTCGGGGAGAGCGGCATTCAAACTGTGGGGTCTTTTTTATCTCAGTTTTATTTTAACCTATTTATTTAGGGTGGCCCATTGAAAACGCCGGATTTAAATTTTTCTTCATTTTTTAAAATATAAATTAGTGTTATTAGAGTTGCCAACTTATAATTATAAAAATGGAGAAAATTTTAAATCCGGCGTACCCGATGGGCCACCCTATATAATGGCGCTCCTTAATAAGCATCTATTGAAAACGCCGGATTTAAATTTTTCTTTATTTTTTACATATAAATTGGTGTCATTAGAGTCGCCAACTTTGAATTATAAAAATGGAGAAAAATTTAAATCCGGCGAACCCGATGGGCCACCCTATATAATGACGCTCCTTAATAATCCTTAATAAGCATCTACCGCACCAAAGAGTCTCAAGAATTTGGTCCGCAAGAACAGAAATACGCGTATTGAAATCAAGGTCAAGATATGCGAGTGACTTATCATGACATATGCTGTAGAGACGCGAGCTGACACTGTCCATACCAAAGAAAAAGAAAATGCTGAGATTCATTTCTGGAAAATCTCTACGTGATCGTGTCCGAAATGTGTGTGCATGAGGAAAGCCTGTATAATAAAGAAAATAGCATGGTGGAGTAGATCCGGATAGAGATTTTGGAGAAATCACGAAGCCAGGATGGACAGTGATAGACTCGCTCATACAGCTAATGCCCTCTGGACGAAGCCAACCGGGAAGACCAGATAAAAGATATAGGGGCAGCTAGACCTCATGATCCCAGGAGGCGTAGTTTTCTGTACCACAAATCTATCGGTACAGAAAACGCCTTTTGTGATAGATTTGTAACGCCTTTTGTGAGTGACAATTTTCGACAGCGCGCAACTTATTTTGGTTCACCGGGTTCATGGGGATTCATTTTTTTTTGTTCTTATTTAAGTACTCTATATTGTCATTAAAAGTGATACTATTGCATATGAGCATGATGATAGAATAGGTTTATATTTCCTAAAAAATCACATCGCATTTTAAAAAGGACATTCTAGCACCCAATTTAAATCAAATGTAACAAATGCATGCAATGTGTCACTTTTTAATGTGAAATAATAATGGAAAGGCATAATAATAAAGGTGATGACTCGATACTAGTGATGGTCAAACCGTTATTTTAATCAGTTATTTTCGGTACAGTAATTTGAAATTTATAATTGTTTGTACCAATGATTGGAAAAAAAGAACTGTTTGGAAACAAAGAACTGATTGTACCAATGATTGGAAACAAAGAGCTGTTGTCTAGTTCCGATGGTCGCGATTGCAAAAAATTAGTTGCCATCCATCGATGCAATCAGATACAAATCGCAAAAAACCGTTTGTGTGTCATGATTAAAATACCATCACTACTTGGTACGTAGTAAAACAAGCGACGTGCAAAAATTATTTATTATATTCTTAAATCTTTATATTAAATTTTACAATCTTAAATAATTAGGACGACCTTAACCCGCGGAGGGAGAGGGTAAAGATCGTCCTCCTGATGATGTTGAATAAGGTTTCAACGAAACGTCGAGAATCGTTTCTCGGAAAAACATACGGTTCGTATAAAATATCCGCAACCAGTTACAGTTAAATATGTCTAACGACCGTTATAACAACCTCAACTTATATTCTTAAATCTCAAAAACTTTTTTTTCAAGGTAGTAAACAGTGTATTGCTAAATATTTAATTATAATGCTTAGTCCCTATTGTTGTATTCTGCTTTTGTATACATTAATGTTTTATGAGTTTCAGTATGTTAGATCTTTACTGTTATACATTATTTTTGAAAAGTATATATGAATGAGTAATTACCTAACAAAACCTGATGTCCATGAACCATTGGTAAGTTTAAAATAGTCCGTGTGCATGGGACAAAACATAAATCTCAGAGATTTAGTTGAGATATATCTCAGTACCATATATACACGTACTGAAATTGTGATGGTAAGAGTGGGAGGTTTGAGTGTTTAATTTAGAGGAGCGGTAAAATGATTAGGTGGATCATTTGATACATCATCTCAGACCCGGTAAGGGATTTCTTCATGTCCAGGAGGAGCATGAGCATGTTAGACTGAGACACCCGAACACCTATATAAGGCGACCTATGCGGGACAGTGAGCATTGCCACTTTAGCATTGAAAAAATGACGAACATAGGAGGCGAAAATGTAGGCCAATATGGGAGCCCTAGAACTGCCCAGATCTATGGAGGATCTCTCTTCTCTGGTCGCCTCAGTTCTAAATAGGGGTCAGAGAGGTGGGTACAATTATCTTTACCGTTAGTTTATCCATAAATGAATCAGTTATCTATAGGCGGTAGTCTCATTCGTGGACACGGGCCTTGAGAGTGAATGTTGTCCTAGACATATAAAAAATGTCTAGTATAAACATTTCTCAAACAGTTAGCACTCTAAAAACTCTTAAAAGTCAGTCACTTGGACACCTTAGAGTTGTTTGAGTATAATACGTGCGTGAAAGAGTTCTTGGGTTTTATCCACAATTACTCTATCTATAGTCTCAAAAGCACCACTTTGTCCTGTAAAGGAGACAATATTGCTTTTACATCATTCTTGATTTTGTAGGCGACATTTGTAATTCTCTGGTATACAGAATATACTTTTTTTATTTATTATACGTTGGTAACATAATGATCAGGTTACTAAGTAAGTTGCGATTAATATTTTCTACCCCATCAATAGTGAAACTCCCCCAAAACTGGTGAAATTAATGAAAATAGGAGAACAAACATATTCATAATTTCAACAGCTATTTATGTAATAAATAATAGTTCAATATATAAAATAAGAACATTCATAATATTGTCATGGGCTCGTGGAAACAAATCAAACACTTATCTTATTTCATTTTTTTCATTTTCTTTTTTTTTATTATAATATTTTTGTTTTTTTATACATTTTTTTAAATATTTTTATATTATTTTATTAAAACAATTCCACCATACGAGTGATAATATTTAATTATTCTTTAATTAAATAACTTTGTATTGACCACTTGGAGTAACTCTTCGTCTACCGGTTTCGATACCACTGTATCATACTAACTATCCATTACTTATTCTAGTAAACAAATCAATTTTTGAACGAGGGAACTTTTTAATGTTAAAGAAAAAGAACACTTGAGATGTATCTATAACAATAACTTATCTGTATTCGCGAACCATCTTTCGTAAAAAAACGGTATCGAGATTCTAGATGTAAATAATAGGGGCCTTAGATTGGATAATTTAGAAATACTAGAAATCAAAAAATGCCTTAACACTAAAGCTAATATAATTAATAACCAAATAAATTTTATGAGTAGCCCGTTACTTGATATATTCCCCATTTCGACGTCCACTTGTCAATTACCCCACCATAATGTTTGCCACACCCACGTTCAAAAATTGATTTGTTTGCTAGAATAAGGATATTTAGTATGCCTCCATCCTGACGAAGTACAGTGGTATAGAAACCGGTAGACGTAGAGTTACTCCAAGTGGTCAATAAAAAGTTATTTAATTAATTAGTCATTATGTCCCAAAAAAAACTTCAAAAACAGCAAAATAATTTTGTGGTGACATTGTTACTATAATTAATAAAAATAAACTTAGTTTTCACCACTTTTGTATTGAAAAATATCAACATATTTCAGAGCCCATGGCTCCTTCATCAGGATCAATTTTATACACTTTGTCTTGTATACACTTTGTCCTGTAAAGGAGACAATATTGCTTTTACAACATTCTTGTAGGTGACATTTATGATTCTCTGGCAGACAGTACTTTTACTCATCATACGTTGGTACAACAATTGTATCCTGACGAAGGGCCATAAGCTTTGAAACATGTTAATATTTTTCAATACAAAAGTGGTGAAAACAAAGTTCATTTTTATTAATTACATTATTATAATATTTAAGCCTAAATGGTTTAGATGGAGACACCCAACATTGTAAATTACAATAACATTGAAATTTACAATAAAAACAAGGAGCAGCATAGAGTCGCGCTGCTCCCGCCATTTTTGATCTGTGATTGGACCTATTCACATTAAGTTCCATCCATACTATGGACAGAATCACTCGTGCGTTTTATAAAGATGCCCTTCGAATATAGTTACTGATCGAATGTGATTTGTTATTATATATACTGCTGAGGTCACGCAGTCTTGCGTCCCAGCCAATCACAGGATGGCGGTCAATAATTATATTATGTAATAAAAGACAAGTGTTTTCTAGTTTCTCCAATATTTTCACAGAAAAAAGGTGACGACCGAGACTAACAAAACCCCTGCGCTAACTGCACGCCAGTTAAAAAAAGAGAGAGCGAAAGCTAGCGCTCTCTCTCTTTTTATAGCAGAACAACCTTATCCGCCTGCCTGAATACATCATACATTTTTTCTGCATATTATACACCAACTTATCAATTTATTTGAATGCATCCTAATATGTTGACGATTTCAACATATCAATCATTATTATACAGCGATTATAAGAACTTATGAAAAATTTACTCAAAAAGTTTTCAGGCACATTCCAGTTTAATTCAGTATTTACATTTCGCAAAAATGTCATACGCATATAAAAGAAATATTATTTAAAAACTCCAATCAAAATATAGATATCTCATTACCAACGACGGCGTCTATACTGATTTACGGGGATGAAAATTTTCCAATACAAAATACAACTCACATATGAAACAGGGTGTGCAAATTAAACATAAATACGTGGAATTGGTGAACATTGTGTAAAGTGATCACTTAAGCCAGCCGCACGATGGGTCGTAGCCATATGAATATCCAAAAAGACTTTCATACCTACTTCCGCGTATTAAAAGCAGCTGCGTCTCCATGCTTCATTTATAATATATCTTGATTGAATGTTATTTCGAATATAATTAAACGAATTTACTTTGTTTATCACCATTTAAATTTTGGTAAAACTAACCGGTTTTGGAAACAACGTTCCTTCGTCAGGGTATACTTAATACTAATTAAACTTTACAAAATTACGAACAATCATACCTCAGTGTCAAGTGTCCAAATGGGGGTAAATAGTGGGGGAATAGATAGGGGGAAAGGGAACATATTAAAAGTTTTGATAAAAATACAGGAGTCAATATTCTTCACATTGATAGTAATAATAGACGTCTTAATAATTTAGAAGTTAAGAAAGCCATAAATGATAATGAATCTATTATAAATACCCAAAAAAAATCTAACTTACAGTCCTATCTTGAATATGTTCCCTGTTTCTTTCGCACCCCCGTTTGGACACTTGACACTGGGGTATGATTGTTCATAATTTTCTAAAGTTTAATTAGTATCAAGTATACCCTGACGAAGATTTATAAAATTGGGAAGACTTCGGTAGCTGGGTCATGTGGAGAGAATGTCCGAGCATCAAGCACCAAAGTCCCTGCTGAACTCAAGGCCAATAGGGCGAAGGAGCTTAGGAAGGCCAAAACTAAGATGGAGTGACAACGTCCTCAAAGATATCTCTGCCTTAGAGCTTCGAAACTGGAGAGAGCTGGCACTAGACCGAGATGAGTGGAGGAAAATTATTGAGGAGGCCAAGACCCACCAAGGGTTGTAGTGCCAAGAATGAAGATGATGATGTTACCCTGACGAAGGAACGTTGTTTCCGAAACCGGTTTGTTTTACCAAAAATTAAGTGGTGATAAACAAAGGTAATAGCAAAATACAGCACTATAAATGTAATTAAAATTAGAAATAATATAAGGCTACGTTGTGTGTCTATATACCTGTGTGAAAATTGTGGTTTTAAATTACTCGGTTGGTAAGCGATCCAATCTCTTTGCGGAAGTCTTGGAATAATGCGCTGAGTCCCGGATTCACAGAGGGACAATCGTAAAAGGCTTGTGCATGTCAGTTAGCTGAATAATGAATTTGATGCATAAATAAAGAAGAAGAAGAAGAAAATAAATTTATGCATTTGTTTGCACAGCAAAATTATTTTGTGGTGACATTATAATTATAATTTGTAGAAATTAACTTTGTACACACCACTTTTTGTATTGAAAAAAATTCAACATGTTTCAAAGCCAATGGCTTCTTCATCAGGATAACAAATGTACAAAATTAAATTTATAAATCGAAGCATAAATAATCAAAATATTAAAAAGTTATACATGGAAAATGAATAGTAATAAAGTACCTACTTAACGTGAAAATAAATTTAAAAGATAACTATTTGTAAAAATGACCTGGTTATTTATAATATTCAATTTACTATTAACATTTTATCTTATTTTCAAAATTTCTAATTCATCAAACTGTGATTCTGTATAATTTGTATGTAAAATTTGTAAACCCTTATTAATATCAAAAGAATGATCCATAGCCAAAAGATGGTTAGAAAATTCTAAATTATCAATATATATTATAATATATATAATATATATATATATATATATATATATAAACCCGCGTTTCCCTATTTTTTTGCCAAGTTTTCTCCATAACCAGCCACAACCACTCATCGGTGTTATTGTGGTGGGTAGCCCTTGGTGTCACATAGAAAATATGCAAGTTTGGTGGGGGTGGCTGTGCGTGGGTGGGAGTGGGTGACAAAAATGTGCTTTCTAGTGCATTATTTTGTTATGGGAAGGCCGCAAATGCTTTAGATTGTTTCAAAATAGGCGCGCTGACTGTGTCGGTGAGACTATAAGGTTCCGGAAAAACCTACTCTAGAAAGTTCTGGAAGGAGAAGGTTCAAGAAAATTCCCGAAAGTTCTATAAGGTTCTAAACTGAGTGACGGAATCTGTCGGTGTGTCTAAAAGGTTCCCTGTACATTCAATAAATTTCTTGAATGTTCTCGAAGGAGAATGTTCTAGAAGGTTCGCGAAAGTTTATGACGATCCAAACAGTGTACTAAAAATCTACGCGTGCGAAGCCGCGCGGGCACAGCTCGTTAAATTTAAAAATCGAAGCATAAATAATCAAAATATTAAAAAGTTATACATGGAAAATGAATAGTATAAAGTACCTACATAACGTGAAAATAAATTTAAAGATAACTATTTGTAAAAATGACCTGGTTATTTATAACATTCAATTTACTATTAACACTTTTTCTTATTTCCAAAATTTCTAATTCATCAAACTGTGATTCTGTATAATTTGTATGTAAAATTTGTAAACCCTTATTAATATCAAAAAAATGATCCATAGCCAAAAAATGGTTAGAAAATTCAGAATAATTATTACTATTTAAATATCTTAAGTGTTCCTTAACTCGAACTTCAAATAATAATAATTTTTAATATTTTGATTATCTATAGTTCGATTTTTAAATTTAATTTTGTACATTTGTAGTCCTGATGAAGAAGCCATTGGCTTCGAAACATGTTGATTTTTTTTTTAATAAAAAAGAAGTGTACACAAAGTAAATTTCTATAAATTATAAATTTATTTTCAACTATTTAACTACTACAAACATTTTATTATTTTTATATAAATCCCATTGTTCATGTATAGATGTCACGGATAATTGTAGGAGCAAATGAAAATAATGCAAATCAATTAACGATTTATTAATTATTCTAACAAATTTACAGTCACTGGACATGAATTCAATTTCTTCTTCTTCTTTTTCTTTTGTTAGATCTTGATCTGTCTGACGAGGACGTCCAGCTCTCTCTCCATCTCTTGGGTGGTCTCCCTGGCAGTCGGCGCTTCTCTGAAAACCCACGCACGCAGCTCTGGGAAGTCTCGTCGGGTCCATTCTCTGGACATGGTCCCTCCAGCGGATTTCCGCATTGGGTACTCTGTCCTGAGGGTCTTGCCCGCAATGGGTCTTAGGGTCTTCATCTCGGTAGTTCTGAGAAGGCGTTTAGTTCTCACCGTGTCCGCTCTTGCTTCGATGCCGCATGTCAGTTTTAATTTAATTAAAACTTTTAGTTTCACACTATTTCTCTACTCAAACACTTTTTTATGGCTTCGTGATTCGTTCAAATTCACGGTTAAAAAAAAGAAAATTAAACGGCCAGAGATGGGGCTTGAACCCCGGGCCACCAAACCCGAACCGACCGATTAACGCATGCGGCCGCCTCTCTGTAGACCACCAAAAAGATGCTATAAATATGTACAAGAGCTTAGCAAAGACGCCAAGATGATTGCCTACATTATTCTGAAGGAGATTTTAGAAGAAAGGTTTAGGTAGATTGGACGGGCGCCCGAACAGCGTGTAAATAGCTGTTTCGCCCCTGGCGTGAATTTAATATTCACTTATAATAATGCCTCTCAAGATGACAATGCAAAATATCAGAGTACGTTTTCTCCCTGAAGAACAGATATGAGTCTACCAAATCAAGTCAAAAAAACCACTAACCTGTGCAAGTTTTTATCCTCGAGGCAGTTTTTCTTGTGTTCTTGTTTTTTTGCAGGTATCTTGAAGGCCTTCTATTCTCCACGTCACAAAACAACACGCGGAGATAAATCTGGACTGGTGAAACTCTCGCGGATAATAACACAAACAATATGATTCCAAAAAAATTACGAATCTTTATATTATGTGCATGTCAGTTCGCATTCAAACCAGTACCGATGTTGTTGTAACCGAGTTTCAAAGGATTATATTTTACCGCGCCGGCGCGCGACAGTTTTGCCCGTGCGCGACCAACGCCATCTATCGTTGATTTTGTATAATTTCACAGAAGCAGCGGCATTTACGAAATGACATGGGAGACCCAAATATGTCCTCAGGAAAGATATTAAATATGGTGATAGACATTAATCAATCGTCATCCTGAGGGGCATACATTTCTTTAGTATGTCGCCTAACCATAGATGTTGATGCGTGAGAAAAATAAAATGTCCTGGTATTTTTCTCAGATATTTTTCTACAAAGAGCAAAAGTCTGGCATTTTCTACGAATCAATTAACAATAACGTTTTTTTTAAAAAAACATGCATCATTAAATACTATACAACCATACAATGTACAAAAAAACTAATACCCTTTTCCGCACCGTATAGCAATTATTAGGTATTGAAGTATGAATTATTATTCAAAATATTATTTGATGCGAAAAATATAGGCAAATACTTCAATTGAATATTTTCAGATCTGGCAGCCTATGAAATTTTTTTTTTTAACTTTTTTTTCTAACAAACGGACCGTCAAGAGGTCATTTATAACCCTAAAAGGTGGTCCTGGAGTGACATTAAAGTACACAGTATGAACATTTTGTGAACATTTGAATATGATATAATTATACAATACACTTTTTACGATAAATTGAATAATAATACTGTAGACAAGCCCTGTAATATATGTAAAAAATATAAGGATTTTTTTTTCTAAAATTTTGTTAATATTATAAAATATAATTAGGCAAATGAAACACTTAAAATAAATCAAAGTTTTAGGAATTTTACAGTCACTGGACCCGAGATTCACTCAAAATATTTCCAGATTCTTCGCTGCACTTATTATTACTCCTTAACTTGTCTTTCATAAATTGATGCACGTTACTTAAATCGCTTAGGTTCGCACTAGAAAACTTCTCGCTGTCGGTAGGTACTTTCTTTATTTAATCACTGGAACACATATGCTGCATGCTTTCGCCTTGTTTCAGTCCTCAATGTTTCCTGAATTTACAAGAATAGCCCAGTCAATTCTATATTCGTGTGGACCGTTCGGGGAATTTCGATAGTCTGATACTTCTGTCTGATTCTACCATCTCGTGACGATATTGATATTTGTCTTTTATATTTTTTTTATTAATTCATTTCAAGCACAATTTATAAAATATTAAAATTATTTCAATAATGAAGAGATGCCTTAGACATTGTTTCCGATTTTATATATTTATCGCGTTTCATTGTTTATACAGGTGGTACGTGCAAGTGTTGAGAAGTTCCCCTTCGATTCCAGAGTTGCATAAACCTCACAAGTGGGATTGGAAAAACATCCAACCAGCGCTGTCGGGTTGGCTCTAGAATTGCATTGCGCTATGGTATAGGCAACACAAAAATGAATATTTTCGAGTATTAATATTGTGAATATGTTTTTGGGTTTCAGAATCTTCTGTTTTGGGTTTTCTGGGATATTACGCCGAGTTTCTACAACCTTTTGGATCCACACACACTTTTCTGAATGTCATTGCGGGGATAGTGTCAATATAATGTAAAATGTTGTGAAGTGTAGTTCAATTTGTGTAAACCACTAGCAGATTTTAGGTCTACCGGTTTTGAGACGTACCCGTCTCTTCGTTAGGATCAACACTATATTACTACGTTCACAACACTATACACCACAACCTAGTATTGGTAACTTTCCAACAATTTATTATCACATGCGTGTTAATCCCGTTTAAAAACTATATAAAAAAAATTAAACCCGTCTCTTTATCAGGACCAACGCTGCACTATACGTTCACAACACTATATACCACAACCATAGTATTGTTGATTTTTCACCAATATTTATCACAGATTTTAGGTCTATCGGTTTTGAGACATACCCGTCTCTTCCTCAGGACCAACACTACATTACTACTTTCACAACACTATACACCGCAACCTAGTATTGTTAACTTTTCACAAATATATTATCACACGCATGTTAATCCCGTCTAAAAACTATATAAAATAAAATAAACCCCGGCTTTTTGTCAGGACCAACGCTACACTATACGTTCACAACACTATACACCACAACCATAGTATTGTTAACTTTTCACCAATATTTATCACATGCGTGTTAATCTTGTCAAGGACAACTAGCCTACAGAACTATCAGGAATCTACGAGGGAGAGAGAGCGAGAGGGGGCGGGGTCTGAAGTGGGTGTTACAAAATCTTTTGTGAAAGTTAAGTTGAACAAGGGGTTGCATGGAAAATTGATTTGGTTAAATAGAACAAAGGGCTGAATGGAAAAGTCAGTTAGTATGAGTTTCATACAACCACGTGGTTGTAAGGTCATACCACTATTGAAATAGCAGACTTGAGAAAGAGAATGGAAATAGAACGAAGCACCGAGGATTGTGAATCAATAGAAAAACAGCCATTGTTAAAAAAAACGCAGTTGTTATTCAAATGCTCCGCTGTGCACGCTAGAATAATTCCTCTAACATAACATTTCTCTTCCTTTAAGATCTTTTTTTTCTGCCCAGACAGATTTAATCACGTTCCTGATTTATTTCGGAGTAAATATTTAAACACGTTTTTATTAAATGTTGCAATTTTTGAATATTGATAATTCTTATTCGGTTCTTTGATAATTAAAACTAATTACTCATTCAATGAACGATTTATAACTTTGTGGTTACATATTTAATAATTATATATAACTCGACTTAGTATAGACAACTAAATATTTATTTTCTTTATTCAAGATGAATAAACACCTCTACAAGTTTGACTATCGCCCATTGCCTACCTCTTTTCATGTGATTTGGTTTGTTTTTGGAACTGGTTATTGCAAAACTAATCACTGCATACTGCGTTTTTGAAGCATATGGATGGTAGGGATGGGTCGTCGACGTATTTACCGTCGACGAAACGAGACCGTCCACGTCCATCCATCGACGAGACGATCAACTAGTTGAATTGACGCGTCAACTTCGTTACGCCTACGTCGCGGACGTTCTATCTAAACATCGGGACGATGGTCAACTGTCTACGGTTCAACGCGACGCTTCTCGACGGCTCAACCGTTGGCTATTTTTATGACAATTTTTAAAATTTAAAGAAGTTCGAAGGAATATAGTTTCAGGAAAAGTAAAGCCGCTACTTGTGCTTATATGTAAAAAGAAATATTTTATTATTTATTTGTTTACGCACATTTTAGGCTTTTATGTATTGTTTTATATACTTCTTTCTATATATAACAAAGAAAGAAGTAGGTATACACAGCAATATCAGGTGTTAGCAGTAAAATATAAATATAAACTACATATATAAGCAGTGAAAGTATTGGGTATAAGCATTAAAATGTGAGTAAATAAAATGGAAGGAAACAATGATTTTGCGTAATAAAGGCACCAGTTATGAGGTGCGGTAAAAAATACTTTACATTTATTTATTATCTATAAATTTATAAATAAATACATAATTTAAAAATACTTTACATTTGAGATGTTATATAGAAATTTATTGAAGAATACATCTTTCAAAGTCAGGCTTTCACTTTGTGGTGACATTATTAATAAATAAATATATCTGTATTATTTGTCAACTTTAGTTTAAGGCTCAATCTGAGAAAAGGAACATTGTTCCCGAAACATGTAAAAAACCAATAAAAAGTGGTGTAAACAAAATTATAATAGATTTATTTTTTTATCTATAAAGTTGAAAATAGGGAATTTTTAATAAAAATTAATTAAACCTAAATTCAAGATTATATTACATATATAATAATTAATGTTGGACTCCTGAATAAGGACCATAGTTAGGTATAGAAAATTTTATTCCCTACAAGTTTGTTTATCATTTATATGCTAAAGTTGAAAAGGGAAATAACACAATAATTAAATTTTAGCATCCCTTTTCAGGTAGATATAAGAAGTCGAGATTGATCGAATAAAATATTGATTTTAGAAAAATATCTAGCCGGCCTGTTAATTAATAATAGTTCAATAAAAAATAAAATAATTAAACAGAATTGTTTTATTTTATACAGCGTAAAATTAGGAATTCACCGAATCGTCGCACGTGACATCACAAAAAATCAAGTAAAAAAATAATAGATAATAGCTTATTAAGCCTATCTCGCCCTACGCATGTATTCAAATTTCAAATCTCTAGTCATAGTTCGTGTACACAGATCTGTACTCTATGGTAGTGTACTTTAGAGTTGAAATGAAATTACCCGTCGAGCCGTCTATGACGTCTATGGCATCTATTAGTCGACAGCGAGAGATGAGAGAGAAATAAACGGAGACGTTTTGTCTTGCTCTCGCTCGTTGCTTTGCATTGCCAATCTCGAATCGTCCACCGACCACGGCGTCCGCTGTCCACCGTCTACGAATTCAACTAGTCCATGCGATAAACGTAAACGGTCGACGCGTCGATGCAACGTCAACGGTTGATTTCAACTAGTCCGTCCATTCAACGCCCATCCCTAATGGATGGATCATAATATCATAATCCAAAATATATATTCTAACATAGAAATTAATATTTCTATACATTAAATAATTTTAACATGTATTTTAAAATAATATGTAGGTACACCTCGTTTTAAAAAAAAACATACGATTTGATAAATTTTTGAAGCTACCAATGGAAAAAAAATGCATTCATTGATGCAGATTGTGTACATGAATCACATTATTAATATTACAATACGGAGTGTATTCTGCAACATGTCATTGGTCATTAATTACTTACTTACTAACCATCACGCCGTTTCCCCGTGGGGGCAGGCAGAGTGGATAGAGCGCCACACTCTTCTGTCCTGACATGTTGCCTCATCCACATTCATACATCTTCGCATGCGAACTCGCCGGTTGTTGAGGCTTCTAACGGGACCATCTTCCAGTATCTGGTTTATCTGGTCATGCCACGTCTTCCGCGGTCGCCCTCTCTTTCTGGCGCCATCAACACTTGAATTATATATCTCCGATTATTTATTTTTATTTATTTAACGCCCTTATGGGCTTTTACAATATACAGAATAATTTTTTTTTTAAAATAACGTAAGAAAGTTAAAATAAAAATATAGTTAAAAGTTACAATAATTATAGTTAAAAGGTAATAATAATAATAATAATAATACAGAAAAACATAAAAACATAAGATAAAATAATAATAAAGTTAAAAGTACAAATAATAATAGTTAAAGGTAAAATAGAAAGATTTATTGTCCATTTCCATTTCGTTGGGATGTAAACAATTGTATCAGCTTTGTCCTATAAACAGTTATACTATCAGCAAAAATGTCAGCCGCCTCTGCATGCTCATTCCCTAATGAGTGTAATTATAGTTATAATTAAAGTTAAATTATAAAAGTCTCACAGAGACGAAGCTATTTTATATGGGAGACGTTTATGGAAGATTTTTCTAGGATGGACACAAAGTTTATAACCTGTATTAGCTGACTTAAGTGATCACTGTACACGATGCAAGGTTTACCAATATCACAATATACAGATATTATTGCCAGCGGTGATTTCTGTTTGTGTTGTGTCATGGAAATTTCTCGTTTTCGACCGTAGATGTAATAGTATATCCCGTCAAATATTTAAAAGAAGACAGAGAAAAAACATATGAATGTATATATTCAAGAACACATTCATATTTGTGAAGTTGTAATTTTTCAGAACAAAGTTCTGTGAAATATTTGATAACCAAATTAATTAATCAATTAGAAAGACAGACACAGATACAGAAAAATCTATGCTATAGCTTAGTGGTCAGAGCACCGGCCCCGGAAAGGAGGTGACTTGGGTTCGAATCCCAGTAGTAACCTTATATTTTTTCGTGAATTAGATTTTTCTTTATTTTTCTGTCTTTCTAATTGATTAATTAATTTGGTTATTAAATATTTCACAGAACTTTGTTCTGAAAAATTACAACTTCACAAATATGAATGTGTTCTTGAATATATATAATATCTGTTGTATAAATGTATGTCCAAATAAAAATGAATTATTCAATTAATCATGGCGTCCATCTAGCGGTGGCATTGCAAAGTAATTTCAACTACCGTATCAAAAAAGTGGATTGCTCTATGGACAAAAATAAAAATTAATAAAAATAAGAACTACATATAAGGTCGATATATTCACGGAAACATAGAGGGTTGCTATAGCTTAGTGGTCAGAGGTGGTGACCTGGGTTCGAATCCCAGTAGTAACCTAATATTTTTTCATGAATTAGATTTTTCTGTGTGTTTTTTTAATTGATTAATTAATTTGGTTATTACATATGAATGGTTGCAGTAAAATAGGCACTAAGTACCAAAATTTCATTTTTCAAACTAAGTATGCAGCTTGGTTCTACATGACATCGCCACTAACCCCAGTAATGCATTATGTCCCTGCAATATTGCATTTAGCCGTCATGCTTGTTTGAATATCGCGACTTTGCTAGGTACCACGGCGTATTATTTTAAAAACGGCACTAAGTGCCATGGTCCGCTAACTTCAGACTGTATGAAAATGGCTGGCCAAGTAGGGTGCGCGTCGTGTGAGCTCCCCATACAACCAACAAGGAAAAGGTGTTATAAAGAATATCATCAGAATATAAAAAAATCCACCAGTAAATGAGGTATGATTTACTTTGTGTTTTGAAATTAACATTCATCCCGGTATTTTGTTACGGACAAGGGATACCTTTTGAATATGCTCGGGGTACTAACGTAATGTTAAACTACACAGACGTTGGACTTAGTGCCTTTCATAGGGAAGAGCGCTGGGTACTTGGGAGTTGTTTGAAATGCATGTTTCGCAACTTAATTACAGGAATCACAGAAGATTTTTTTCTTCCAGTTTTTATGTAGAAAAGACAGGTAAGATTTATAGTACAGATTTTTCAAAAAAAAAACTCATAAAAATGTATATATGACATTTGTATTCACTATACAGTGGGTGGCCATATTATTAGGGACAGTGCTCATATTTATGTAATTTCTGTATAAACCATTTTACGAGCAAAACGAATAGATTTTCATGTGATTGTTTTATTTGATATTGCTGCTGGTATCATTATTTTCAGTTTTTGTAAGTGGCAATACTGAAAACCTGCGTCATTTTTGACTTAAGTGATGTTATCTCTCAATTGGTTGTATCTTGTTTTCCTCGGCTTGTCGGTCATGGTACTTAGTGCGTAATTTGATTCAACCATTCATATATTTATATAACTCTCGAAAATATGATTATGGATGTTCTTACTAAAGTAATTAATTCACAATAATATCATCATTCAGGAAAAAATAAGTGGAAAAATAAGGGTAGGAAGACGCCGATCTTAGTGACTACGAAGCTTGATAGACTGGCACCAGAGTAACTCAACTAAATTGTTCCATGCGGCGGTAAATAGAGTCATATTGCTAATATGGTCGCCGATATTCGATATTCGACAATTTGATATTCGTCTTCATATAATTTAATCTTTGACAGGACGAATAACAAATTATTCAAATCTATTCATTTTCATTTTCTGTGAAAAAAATATTTCTCGTGTATGTGCATTATTTTTACGTCCGGACATCCGCCCGTGTTGAATAACAAAGGAAAACTAGCAAATATTGACAACTGTACGTATCGCATGGCAAAGTAAAATAAACTAGAAATCCTATCAATTCCACAACATGACTCACATCAATCAAAATCAAGTCCAATACATTTTCGTTGGTTTCAAATAAATTAAATAAGAATGGTCACGGTCCATACAAAAATTACCCAGGCCCGGCAAGAAAGCGACCTATCTCAGATTTTTGTGTCAATCTATATATTTTAAGTGTTGACGGGAATGTTCCCGTTGCTTCCAAGCTATCCCAGAGGTTTGTGGTAATTCCAGTGTGCTGTAGGGCGTGCTATAGTGTCGTTTTCTTTAATATATTACGATGGATTCCGCTCGTGCGTAATTACTGCGACACTTAAAACAAATAGAATAATCGCGGAGGTTCGAAAAACCAACCTGTTTCGTATAAAATGTGAAATCAATGCCACGATAAAACACCAGTGACCAACGCAGATTTTTGAAGCTAAATATGGAGCCTTATACCTATTTCTGTGCTTAAATTAAACGAAATTTTCTGGACAGTGTAGCAAGCGATAATAAAGTGTTCACAGACGAGTGATAAACTGCGAAATAGTGTGAAAAATGCTTAAATTTAATTCGTGTCCAGTGACTGTGAACTTATTAAAATAAGCAATAAATCGATAATTAATTTATAGTGTTTCCATTTATCTCCCACAGTCACCAACCGTGACAATTATATCTACAGGTGATAGAAATATTTTCCGTTTTAAAAATTTTTCAAAATATTTACAAATATAATTCTATCCAGTGTAAAGTTAGGTTGCTCGCCCATCAGAAGATTGATCTTCGTCTTGGGAGTCGTGTGTTTCCTGGTTTATTATATTTTTCCTAACGCAAGCGAGCTGAGTTCGAGAAATAATAAGCTTATCCATGTAACAAAATTACCACGTTGATTTTTATTTTGACGAATGCTTTACATAACTAAGTCACATGTATCATACCATCACGGAATTATAAATAATTATATAGCGAGCTGAGTTCGAGAAATAGTATTTCAAGTAACAAAATTATTCAAATAACAAAATACCACGTTGATTTTTATTTTGACGAATACTTTACATAACTAAGGCGCATGTTTCACACCATCACGGCATTAAAAATATTTTTCAAATTAGAAAAAAAGATTCATAGACTCATAAATAAACAATTTTTTAATAAATCATTTCATATTCCCTGGGAAGCAAGTCTCTTTCGAATCCATGCCCATCACTAGCCTCTCGAGGGACAGGCATGGATTCAAACCACTACACTACCGAGGAATCAAGAAACTTGCCAAAATAATACTTTGCAAGGACGAATATTCTCTTTATTAATACTGACTCAGTTCAACTGTGGTATTTTTTTAAACAATGTTTGATATAAAGAATGCTAAATTAATAAAATACCTCAACATTTTAAACCATTGCATTAAATTCTTAAATGACACAATTTTACAACTCGGTTTATTAGAGATACTGGGATCAATACTCGGCATCTTTGAAATCTTTCTTATTTCAAAAAGATTTTAGAGATGCCTATTATCCATCCACGTAGTGTCTGGAACAATGTTTCCCTTACAATTATGTTTTTTGCATATTTTTTCTTAATTTTTTACTAATGTCTCACGATAATGCACTATGTTTATTGCATATTAGTATTTTTTCTCATATGTACATTAGGGTGGGCCAAAAAATTTTTTTTGCCATTTCTTAAGGGGCACATCGATAAAAAGGTGCCAAATGGTCTCAAATTAACATATGTACATCATCATTACATTCTGATAAGTCTAACTGCCTCCGGATTGATGACGATTTTTCTCTTTTTTTCGAGATATTTTGTCATTAGGATTCCAAACCAATAAACGTAACTTTTTTCAAGCATAGACAATGTATATCATGATTGCGAGTATGAGGAGTAAATGGGTTCAGTGTGGGAGAGTCGAGGAATACCTAGGGCGTACGTGCGCCCTGTTCACGTATTTAGTCAGTGTCAGTATAGCTCTAGCCGCAATTACTCGAGATTGTGTCAGGCTCGTTTTCCTTATTTCGAGTATAGTTCGTACACGTCAAAAGCAGATACGTTCGTTGTTTGGTGATTCAAGTGATATTAAAAGTAATATGTTACCAACCTATGAAGATGTTATAAAGTTCTGAGTGGAATCGGCAAAAGATAAAACGTGATAATGAAACTAATAATGAACCCACTTACTTAGGAAATAGAGAATATTGTCGTTGCAAAAATTACAGAAATATAATCAAGAGCTTCTATTCCTACTATCCAAAAAAAAACGACGAAAAGTGACGTTGAAAAAGTATCATCTGAAATTCAACAGTCTTTGAAAAACCACCCTCAAATACCAAAGAAGAAATTAGAAGAATTTCGCCGTACCAATTAAATATTGTTTGACATTTTGTCTTGTAAGTGTAAGAATATTTACGAATGCATTTGCATTTGCTCCAGCTTCTGGCACATCGAAATGTACCTATAGACCAAGCAATCACCGATTTTTTTTGAAATCAGAAATATCTATGAAGTCTTTGGTGACTGTTGCATATGATGGAACTAACGTGAACGTTGGTAAATATGGAGGTGTCATACATCTGCTTGAAAACATATTAGGTTAACCGTTACAGTGGATTATCTGCTTACTTCATATGAACGGCACTTATTTCTACATATTGATGGTGGTACATCGGGATCCAAAACATTTTCAGGGAGAATCGGTAAAGATCTTGAAGTATGTGAAAAAAGGCCCATTGTTCGATTGCAATGTATTTCAACAGAGTTACCCGAGGTTTCTGTTCAAGGTATTAGCACTGACCAAAAATATTCATATATGTTTGGTCAGTGCTAATACCTTATACGTTATATTTATTCTGAATAGTCTCAGCAATTTCAACAGGCATGTTTCCTAAGGATTTAGTTAACAAATCGCCAGCCAAAATGTCTCATGCCCGATAGCTAACTCATCCTAATCTAATTCATGTTGTATGTTTTAATGGAATCTCCTTCTAAAAACTTAGTAATTCTTGCTACATATGTCGTCAAGGCTTACGCCTCAACATGGTTTGCTATAAAAATTCACCCTATCTGTAAAAATGAAGCACGGCACCTGTTCAAACTCATCATTGCAACAGGATATTTGTCCACAGAACTGAAAGCTATAATAGAATCTGTAATTCAATGAAACAGTTACTTCGCACACCCTGAAAATTTATTAATCGCAATGCTGACTGACTTGTTTCAACTATCTACTATAAAATTAGATGCATTGTCTTACACAGATCTCACTGACTGGCAGGAGAATACATCCGATCCATCAGTATTGAAATCCACACCTGACGAAAACATCCAACTGTTTGTTGATCAAAAAGTAGAAAGAGAACTCTCATTACTACCGCCTGCCATGCCGCAAGAAAGCCGTTGAAAGGGCAGTCAAGACTGTGACAGAAGCTTCAGCCACATTGTGCAAAAAATCTGAGAGAGAAGGCTTCATAAAAAAAAAAACAAATATTATCTAGGAAAGCCATGCCGAAATTCGATAACATGAAGGATTTTTCGGCTGTTTCAAACATTATAAAAAATAATAATATTAATGCCATTCTTGTAAACATTTACTTTTAATAAATAAATTTAACTCGTACAAGTATACTTCATTTTATTATTTAACTTTTTATGCACTATTAAACTTTTTAAATCTTATTGTAAGGACTCGTTAAAAATGAGATTTTTTTGCAAAATATGTGTTCTTTAAAGTCAATCCGGAGGCAGAAGATGATATCCCATTGTAATGAAATTTTATAAGTAAGCTAAAAACATCATTTAGCACCCTTTTCTTGTTGTGCCTAATAGAAAACATAAAAAATAAATTTCTTCATACAACGGTGGCCCACCCTAATGTACATAGTATGTACGTAAGTACTACATACTATTTAAATATAATGTTACTCCTCTCCTACCCACGAGTAATATTTACTCATGTAGAAGAGAAATACCGTGTGAAAACTGAAACCTTCCTTTTGGTAAAAAAAATGTTTTTATCTATAAAAAAAAACTAAATATAAAATATTCAACTACAATATTGTTTGCAGCCACAATTGCTTTTTCAATCGTTTGCTAGAAAATTTATTGATGAGGAAAATAATTGTGATTTTTTTCAGCAAATTTTCGTATCAAAATTTTCTTTGTCAAAACACATGAAACATTATGTACGGCGTTATCGGGTGAGGAGGTTCTTAAAAAAAAATCTAAACTCATTTAAAATATCACAAAGGATCATTATTAAAGTAGTACTGAAAAAAAATCCACCTTTTACAAAAAAACACTTTTTTTTTTAAAATAAAATAGAGATGCGAACATGGAGTACGTGGCACATCAATATTCTTACTATTTTCAAACTAAGCTAAACGCTTGTGCTATGAAAATAGGACTAACTTGCTAGTCTGGAGTGAGGTTAGAACCTGTAACCTTTGGATCACGAGGCGAGAGACCTAACACAAGGCCAACAAGCTACTCAAATAAATATTGTAGTAGTTAATGGTTTTATTAAAACAGTGGTATTTATAAAGCCATTAACTGCTACAATAATCTTCCTATCGAGATATGTTGCATCGATAACCTTTCAGAATAAATTTTTAAAAAATACCTTCTTAAAATCCAAGTTGATTTTTTTCAAAATACTTCAATATTAATCATTATTATCTAATTATCTTCTATTACGACCCTATTATTATTAAATGATTCACATATTTACCTATATACAAAATAAGATCTGAGGCTCCCTTATCAGACACGAGAGCTTCTCTTCACTGATGAGGTCTACATGACTAACAGTAGCTCTAAAGTCTAAAAAAAATGACAATTAAATATGTTAATATGTAAGACTTATATTTGTACCTTATATTAAATTAAATTTAACACAAAAACAAGATTACGAATTTAACCGGAGCAGTATTGTGCAATTCGGACTAATTGTCACTATCAAGGAACTTCTGGAATACTCGCACGTTGATACACGCAATACTCGTCTGTTGAACACTTAATTCGCCGTTTCTTATCACGCTGATCGCTATTGTAAACTTCTCGAAAGTTCGGAAGGTACTTTTGCAAATTATTTTCACTGTTTGCTTATAATCGCCTTTCACTTATAGATTTTTGTCTCTGGTTTCTACTTAACGTCAAAACAAAAACTCGATTTTCTAGAAATTTCTGGAAAATTCCATTATATTACAGAACCTACCAATATTTTCCAACTTCGTGCCAAACGTCCAGTGTGCTATGGAAATATACATATATAGAAATCTATGGCTATCTGTAATTCCTTCTATTTCTATAATCTTGTGATAGTATTTTGTGTTAAAATAATTAAAATTTCTTTTAAATTCTTGTCATATACATGTATGCCATGTTACTTATTTGAAATATTATTGTTACATGTTTTTAAAATAAATTTTTAAAAAATGATGTGAAGACGGAATACGTGTCACATCAATATTCTTACAATTTTCAAACTAAGCTAAACGCTTGTGCTATGAAAATAGGACTAATTTGCTGGTCTGGAGTGAGATTCGAACCTTTGGATCAAGAGGCAAAAGTCCTAGGACCAACAGGTTACTCAATTTGACAATTGTAAATTATTTCCACAACTTTCCCGAAGGAATTTAAACTGTGAAAAGTGCTCGTGTACTTATAACGGGATGTTTTTTGCAAAGGTGACATAAGCCCACCCTAAACGCTCACCCCGCGTGGGTTTATTCCAAAAATCCACCCAACTTAGTTCTGCTCCAAGTTTCCGAGTAAAGGGTGTGATTTTTGAGAAATTTTGATATCTGCCTGGCAGCGCCCATTATACACATCTGCTTTCGCAAAACTTTCTCGGAGCTGTCATATATATTCCGTTTATATCATTTTATTTCAATTGATGTTATATCAAAACTTTAATAATTAACATTCAGTGCTTTCAAGGCAACTAAAATTTCCATCTAAAGTTTTAAAAAATTATCACGAACATTATTCTAAAATAGGTGTAGATTAATAAAAGAATGTTAGTAAACTTAGTAAAAACCACTACCAGATTTACGGTCTACCGGTTTCGAGACGTACCCGTCTCTTCATCAGGACCAACACTACACGACTATATTCACAACACATTACACTATAACCATAGTATTGTTAAACTATCACCACTATTGCGTGTTAACCTTGCACTGACTATAGCCTACTGAACAATTCAGGAATCTAACGAGAGAGAGTGAGAGGGGGTGGGGTCTAAAGTGGGTTGTAACACATCTTTTGTGAACTTTAAATTTTAAAAAAAGGTGTAGATTAGGTGTAGATTAACAATAGGTGTAGATCATTAAAATATGTTTGTCCTTGAACGAGCTACTAGGTGTACCCATAAGTAATCAATTATTTAAGTGGCAACAAAAAAAGAATTTAACTACATTTAATTTTATTTTAAATCGATTTAATCTCCATCGTTATCTAGGACCTTTTTCCATCTCGTTGGTAGACTTTTAATAAAAATATGCTTCTAGGTGTTTTTGACGCGTCATCATCAAACCCTACCGGGCGCCCACTTCGATCGCTATCACACAAGTCAAAATCACCATCGGAAAATTTTCTAAACCAACGTTGCCACTTATTTACTTTCGATACGTCTCCATACACTTCACAAATTTTCTTTGTTGCAACCGTCGCATTATCACCCGATAGAAAATGAAACAACATGCAATGACGAAAATTTTCTAAGTTAGTTGATTGTCTGCCATTTTACAACAGAGTAATATAAAAAAATTAATTTAATCAATCACAAATTACAAAACCATGGATATTACATATTAAACACGCCTTTGCACGTTCACTTTACTGAGCTTGACTGAAACAAACATTCCACACCAAAAATAATTGATTACTTATGGGTACACCTTTATATAAAGATAGGGTAGGAGTTATCTTAATGCACCCCACGAATTAGGGACGCCAAAATAATAGGGATAGGTCACCTGAATAGGGCTTTGCATCCAATGGAACCTAGACACCAAGAGCGGCGGCAAACATTTGACTATATATCAACCCTGTAAGATGCTAGAATGCTTACTTTATTCAAATCATAAACCTACCCCTCCCACCAGTTCACTCAACGGCACAGCATGAATCTCGGGGGTTGTGTTCCACTAATGTAATGGAGGATACTTTCAAAATCATAATTTATATCGTATTGAGGATAATTTGATCTGATAGAGTTTTCATCCTTCCTCAGCATTACAACCCTTGGTGGGTCCTAGCTGCCTCCAAGAAAGTCCTCCATGCTGCTCTGTCGCTGGTTACCATTTTTCAGTTTTGCTGCCCCAGGGCCCAGCAGTCCGCAACGACACCATCTAACTATAGCAGTTTTGATCTTCACTTCACTTCACTTTGATCCGACACTTCTTCTTCCCATTTTGTCATTAAACAACACTCTTTTTGGGGGCTTCAGATCACCCATACGATTTAGATGTCCCAGCCAGCGCAATCTGTTAATCTTAATGAATTTGACTACGCTGACGTCCTGATAAAGGTCATAGAGCTCGGTGTTGTATCTTTTTCGCCATGTTTGACCATCATTAACAGGTTCATATATTCGGCGTAAGATTTTTCTTTCAAATGTGTCTAGTCTGTTTTCGTCGTGCTTAGTTAATGTCCAGGTCTCCGAGACATATGTTAAGACTGGTCTTATTAATGTCTTGTAAAGCGTGGCTTTAGTTTTTTTGGACAGTAGGCGCGACCTTAATTGTCCAATGAGAGCAACGTTATTCCAGTTTGCTGCAAAGATTATTTTCCCAATCTCTACACTAGTGTCATTGTTGTTAGTAACAATAGAACCAAGGTATGTGAATTTTTCCATTGTTTTAAATGTGTAGTTACTGATGGTTATAGAGGACTGGGAATGACTACGGAATCATAATTTATATCGTATAAAGGGTGATTTGATCTGAAAAAGCTTCACAATAATAGAAATTCTATAAGGTAAAATTGTGTATTAAAATACTCTTAATTTGCAACATTTACAGCTAGTTACATGAAATGTGCATCTAAATTTAGATTACTATATTGTATCTGGGTTTCCAGAATAATTAAGAAATTTTATTCCTAATAATTTGCAGCTTGGTAAGTAATATTATATAAAACACCATATCCAAACTATGTGACAATCAACAGAAAATTTACAACGATAAAGTGAATACATTTTAACATTTTAGTGAACAAAAATATAACGGAAAATAAGTTTCATCGCCTCACGAAACATAAAGGTGGTTTTACCAAACTAGCAAAGCTAGTACCAAAAGAAAATAAAACAACAAAGTGTAAAAATCGTGTGTTTCATGACATGTGTACGATATATGTCTCTTCGACATACATCAGAGGCTCAATTTTGAATACGGAGCCCAATGCAGCCTTCAAGGGAAATGGTACTGACATCGTCCTTCGGAGCTGTACACCACAATTCCTCCTGCAAACTCGGATTCCTATCATGGCAGCTGTAACATCACACCAGGGACGCAGTGATAGATGCCTCAGTTCAAATACATTGTGCGTGATATTGAAAAAACCATCCCAAGATAGTTCAATCTTGATGGTTTGATTAATTCGGATATACCCGAATTTCAACATAGTCTATTATCCTATTTCAATGCATTAAAATATAACAGGTTGGCATGGGGCCCTGGAACAAAATACACTAATTATTTTCTAACTCACGTTTTGGGAAGTCCATTTGACGTGCTGGTGCATGTTAAGATACCGTACCCTCGCTAAGAGGTCCCTTCTGATTTCTACTCATGACGCTAAACACTTAGCCACTGATGAATCTGTTGCAGGTATATATTGTCACGGAATGGCAATAGCGCATTATCCGAATCCTTTGTAATATGACACATTATCTAAATTGTAAAAAACACATTATAAAAAACCTACTATCGTAGGATCTAGAATGGTCTACAATTATCTACAATCCTTCGGAAACACCAGTGGCGTGCAGCGCATACAAGCAAAAAAGCTGTGCATTAGTAAAGATTCTGGGAAAGAAATATTAATTAAATAATCCTTATCTTAAGAAAAAGTTGATTTAAAATTCTAGCCGTATTTCGTCCTACGGCTAGAAGTTTTATTTCTGACGTTTCCATTTAACGTTACGTATCTGTTTTTTATCGATTTAAAATTCTAGCCGTAGTTCGTCCTACGGCTAGAAGTTTTATTTCCGACTTTTCTGCGCTTAACTTCATGTCAATTCTTCATTTATTTCGCGAACCAATTTGTTCCACAGATATATTCAAGTCGAGAAAAAAACCGTATATATTTTAATGCCGCAGGCGTCATGCAGAAATGTTATTTTTTACGAATTCCACCCAAACCTTTCGGTGTAAATTTTATGTATTTTCTGTGGTAAATTTAAATACGAATACGACAAATATCATCTGTCATCTGTCATATAATGATATAAAGAAACGTATATCTGATATTAGTATTGTTCCTGATTTAATTATATATAAATCGTCTTCGAAATATATTGGAATTTTTCGCCGTATTAGCTATACCTATATAAAATATTTATTTATTTAGAAAATATTATGCGTATATATATATATATATATATACCGACTATATACCTATATTAGAAATATATATATATATATTTCTAATATAGCTATATAGTCGGTCACAGCATAATCTAAGTTTATACCCACTGCACGCCACTGGAAAACACCTACAAACGTCTACAAATGATTAAAATAGTCCAGTAGTGACGATAACATTCTCCTAAGCACTGCGGTTGCCAAATTAATAGGAAGAGTACAAATATTTTATGTTTGCATCGTCTTTACTTCTAAAAAACTTTGATTTGGTTGCTATTTCTGCATTTTTATATTACTGGTATCGTCATTAACACTTTTAAGAAGTGGCAATACTAGCAAAGTGTCACATCTGTTAAAAATTAAAGTTTGTTTCAACGAGATCATAATATTTTGCGAAAACGCGTGATCGAGAGTCTCTTAAATAAATATATAATAAACATTTTAATGAGTTTTCACTTACATTAAAGTTACATTAAAGGGTTCAGCTACATTAAAACATAAGTTATTAATAATTATCTATCATTTTGTTAAATTTTTGGTCCATATCTTATTTAAAATAAAAGTGTTGCCATATTGACCCCAGTATTGCGTTTTTCAATACGGCCAGGTCTTCAAAAACGCCTCAAAGGAAATGTTCGAAAGTGAAGACATTATTTTTAAACACTAAATGTTCCAAAAGGAAAATTATTTTTAAATATAGAGGTATCATTACTCCTTAATGATACCTCTTTATTTAAAAAAGTGGAATATTAAGCAATATTCTTTTTATTATAATATACTAGCTGTGGTTTGGCCAATGTTGGATGTGGAAAAATGGAGACATTTGTTGTGGCTGGATTGAACTTCAGTGAGATAAAGATCCACCAATACTTGTCCCTTATTAATCTTTTTTTCTGATTTAGTTCCCAATCTGTCTACCTTGCCTTTTATTACACATAACGACATCTGTTTTCATGTATGAACTCTACCGCATAAAAATAATTAATTTCCTACTAAACCCGTAACGACATTTTGTTATACTCGTATAAACTGCAGCCATGTTGATTACTTTCATCTCTCCATTGCTATTAATTAATCGACGATCAACGGGAGTGTTGTGTCTGCAGCATGGACCAGGATCATCAAAGGAGAAGGCATTCCTGCCCCTTATACCCGCATCAAGTCATCTCAAAGGTAGGATTTCATCTCATTTGGGGTCTAGTTCATGTCATGATTCATTGTTTTGTATTTAATCTCGTATTGCCAAACATCATCTCGCCTTGACTTGACTTCCCGCAAAGAACGCTCTTCTCTACGCGAGAAAAATCTCAACGTTAAATGGACCATTATATAAATTTAACATCCGTATTTTTTAATAATTTTTATGGTAGATAGAATAAAGAAAGGAGTGCTGAGATGGTTTGATCATGTGGAACGTATGAACGAGGAAAGGATGGTTAAGAAAATATATGAGGCGAGTGTTGAAGACAACAGGAATAGAGGGCGTCCGCGAAAGACCTGGCACGATCAGGTACTACAAGTATTTGAGGATGGCCCTGTTAAAAGCCGCAACAACCGTCGAACGTGTATGAGAAGATGTATGAATGTGGCCGAAGCAAAAGTGGTGTGCCAGAATAGAAGATGGTTAGTTAGTTAGTTTTTTTTTTATAAACCACCAAGCTGTGCCCGCGCAGCTTCGCACGCATATATTTTAAGTAACTTTTAGTCATATTTCATCAATTTGTGTATATCTATATGTCTATATGAGACATATGGTGTGACAAATATCTTTATGTCAACCTTAACATATAGATATATGTCGTCGCGGACTTTTTTTACAGAACTTTTTAAGTTCTAGAACTTCTCTATAGAAATTATTTAAATATCTCGTACCGTTAAGGCAGCGATCGTAAAAAACGCATCGCTCGACCATTTATTCGTTGACTTTAGTTTTGAAATAGGTCACCGCGAAAAATCCTTTTATTTTAACGGGATAATTTATAGCCTTAGATTTTCACCCTGGAAGTCCATTCTAAATATTAGAATATTAAAATAAATTTTGAAATCGGGTGAGTTGTTTCCGAGATTAATCTCATACATCCAAACTTATAAAATTTACCTCTTTATATATAATTTATATAATATTCTTCCAAATTTTATTTATCATAAATACCCTAAAATACGCCTGAAAATTATTACTTTCAGTTTTTTAACTCCTTGTGTAGACTAATATATATTTTCAACCATATTTTTATTTATATTTTCTAACAACACAATTAATGGAGTTTGTCCACAAAGGGACAATTATTATTTAAGATAAATTATAGGAGCCGAATTCTTCTCAATATTATTATTTTATATTTAGTATTTTTAGAGTGATTTAAATAAATTTTTCATTTCTTCTCTTGCCATAAATAAAATTAATAAAGATAAATTTAAAAAAAAAAATTGCAGAGACGACGCTATATACATGGGAAACGTATTTGGATGTCTTTATTGATTGTGGATTGATGATTGGATGATTCAGGGTAACCCAGAGCTTATGACCGGTGACTTAGGACCATTTACACAATGCAGCGTTCACCAATTCCCCCCTAAGAATTTCTACACATGATTAAATTTTTTGAAAGTTGTATGTGATGTGCTCTAAATCTGTAATATTTCAAATGTTTTAAGTGACTATATATGCTAGAGGCATATTTCATAAGCCCCTCTGTAAAGTCTTCCATACACGTTTCCCATATAAATAGCTTTGTCACTGTGAGACTTCTAAAATTTATATTTATTAATAATTATCCCTCTGTGGAAAAAATCCAGTAATTATGTTCACAGTGCGTACATGTATTTTAAAATAATTATAATTTTATTTATTTAAATCTTAATGTAATCCATGTGTAAATCAAAACAAATCATATAATATTAACACAGCGTTATCAATTTATAAACTATTTGGACTTGTGGCTCTGTGTCGGGGTCACCAATGTGACAGGGGAGCAGGAGGATAGGATGTATTTGTTCTCTAATGGCTTTACTTTAATTTAAGGGATCACCACCAATCTTTAAATACTAGGGTATCTAAACATTGGAATATATATGTATAATTCGGGAAGCAGATAATAAAAATAAGAATTTGGAATATACTTACAAGATTTAATTTTGAATACATAGATTTTTAACAATACCTTTTTAATAAAAACTTAAGACTAATTATAAAACACTGGATGAACGGAGTCTACGAGGAAAGTAGTAGAAGTCGTGTCTCTCCCTCTATTTATAGCATTTGCGAATGTTTCCAGAATATTCTCCCAAAACAGTATAGGGCTGTGCTGTCTGCGGCTTCCGACATGATCGATATCTTTCGATGGGAATATTGAAAAATATCGATCCAAGCCTCAGCCTACAGACTCAATAAAATTTCATAAATTTTACATTCTAGAAAATCTTTTATTTTCCAAATAATTTATAACCTTATCGATTCTTCTGAAATCACCAGCTTGCTAGCTTTCCACGACCCACTCCGACCTACCAGGCAGAAGTACCTCTTTTCTCTTCCAATTTATCAAACCAACAATAGGAAATCCTCTCCCATTCCACGCATATGCTCAGATTATATTTACCTCTTAAATTCAGCAGATATTTTTAACACTTAATATGAAGAGTATCGTCATATGGTGAGGCAGATACTAGAAACTCTCTGATCATGTATATTATATATAACACGAGCCTTTTTGTGTCTACATTAAAGTTAAATTTGGAACAATCGGTTAAATGAAACTGTTGAGTTGTTAAATCTGTCATTGTCTGACTGACAAACTGACTTATCTATGGTTATGTCCTATCTCTGTTATCCTTTAATTGTGGGAGACATTTAAGTATTTTTCTTTTATTTTATCTTACCAAGCGATTGTGTCTCCCTGTTGGATGACCGAATAAAATAAAAATAAAAATAAATAAACTATCTAAATTTAACGTCATAAATTTTCGAAACGTTATTTTTAATTTGGTATTTTTTTTCTTTCTCATATCTTCCAGCATTTCCATAATTTATAAGATTTCCACTTCTTCCCGAATCTCTTTCTCTTATTTTTACTCATGTTAATTTTCTGTTACAAATCATGCCGATACGTATCCAGTGAGGATTTCATAAATAAATACTATAATTTTATCAATGGAGATTGCGAAAATGAAAAATCGAAATAGATTCTCGAGAGTTAAATAATTAAAATACTGATTTTCCGGCGTATCTTAGTATATATAATAAAATAATTCGTAATAATTTCATGTATACATTAAAAAGTATATTGCTTATAACTTCACTTTAAAAAATACAGAGGTATCATTGCCAGCTGCGAAAAATCTATGTATACTTTCTAGTTCATAAGAAAAGACTACAGATGTCCCTAGCACAAAATATTCTCAGATATGAACATGAGTATACAGAACTTTAAAAAATTGTATAATGTGTAGATGTTCTTATTTTTTTTTTTTTTATTTATTTATTTAATATTAAAACTACATTTAAATCATAATACATTTGTCTATTACAATCTACTTAGATACATTTTATTTTATTGCTTTGCCTCTCCAAAAATGAGACTTGCTCATGTGCTTGGTGAGGGGCTTACACTTTATTAGTTTATTTTGGATTTGGCTTATTTGTTCCTTAGCTATATGTCTTGTTATGCATTGTCAAATTGTATCGATCTAAAGTGTTGGTTTATTTTTTTCTTTAATTGTTGTAAGTCATCGAATTTCTTAATATCTGTAGGTAGGTTATTGAAGTTTTTTATGCCCAAGTATATGTAGTTTTGTTGACACAGTTTGGTATTATATTTTGGGATTTTTAAATTATTTTTGAATCTTAATGATGTGTTTTTTTCAAATTTAGCAGTTATGTTTTCTTTAATTAGTTGTATAATTGACGTTTTTTTGTAAACATTAAATATGAAGAGTATCAAATTATTATGAAATTGTTGAATGTTGCATTGTGTACAGTGATCACTTAAGCGAGTTCATACTGGTTCTAAGCCCGGGTCATTATATAAAAAGATTTCCACGCACGTTTATTATATTCATAGCTTCATTTCTTATATTAATAATTTATTTTAATTAGGTTTTCTAAAAATGTATCAGGAAAATTGTACAATATATTTTTATTATATTTAACTACGTACTGAAATAATACAGAAGGAAACTTTTTTCTTTTGTACAAATGGTTCACAAATATTGTAACGAAAAATAATATTTTTCTAGGCTTTTCAGCATCAGATTATTATATATATATAGTGAGAGATATATAGTGAGAGACGTTGAATACACGGCAAGATAGCCCAGAAAAATTAAAATATCTCTAAAAAGAATTAAAAAATCCCGTTATCATTATGCCACACACATTCAAGTTTCACAAAGAGAAATAATTATAAGTTAAATACTTATCAGATATTAATCTCGTCCAAAAATGATATAATCTTAATGTACGATAATATGTGGTAAGCTACTGATGGTGAAAGTATTTAAAAGTATAATAATATGCTCCTTTAAAGCAGACGTCGGAAATCTGCGGCCCGCGAAAAATAATTTTTTAACAGTAAAATCATTGAATTTTCATTTTTAACATTTACCGATTCACTTGAACAAAGAAATTAATTTTTTTATTTGTGGGTGAACAGCTTTTAGGTTGATGTACCCAAGGTTTTATACAATTTTATTTAAATAGATCATATCAATTGAACAGTACTAGAAAAAAATTAACAATACAATTACATATATATTTTAAAAAAAACACAGAAACAAAAGAGGAAAATATGGAGATTACTATAACGGAAGAAAAAACAGGCTTAAGTAATCACTTTACATAATGCAAAGTTCATCGATTCCACCATAAGAGCAACATCACATAATCAAACTGTATATATGTGTGGTATAAAAGCAAAGGCCGCAATATCCAAAAAAATAATAATGCTAAGAACACAGTTTCTGAATTTGGTCCCCGGAGGAATGATTAATTAATTAAGTATGAATTATAGAAGTGTCACAGAGACGAAGCTATTTTTATAAGAAAAAAGTGTATGCATTTCTGTAAGATGCGCCGTTTTTTTATAGCCCTTCAAAACTGCGCGGTCTGTTTTGCCACACCTTGTATAAATATAATCATTTAGCTGTTTCCGAAAATTTATAATTTTATTTTAAATTTCACAGAAATTTGTTCTGAAAAATTTCAACTTAACAGTTAGAATGTGTTCTTGAATATAATATATGTATGTTTTATCAAATGTGTCCAAAAATAAAAAATAAAATAAAGCAGTTAATTCTGGCGTCCTCTAGCGGCAGAAACACAAAGTAATTTGTGTCTATCATACCAGAAAAAGTGAATTTTCTCTAAAAATGGATAATAAATTTTAATCAATTAATAAATTAGACTTACAGATAAGTTCGATATATTCACGGAAATATACAAGGCCGCTATAGCGTAATTGGATAATGCACCTGCCCCGGATAGGAGGAGATCCATGGTTCAAATCCCGGAAGCAGCCAAATATTTTTCCGTGGATTTGATTTTTCTGTATGTCTTTCTAATTGATTTATTAATTTGGTTTCAAGTTTCAATTAATTTGTATTTATTTTTAATGTGAAGGAGGAATCGATTACAATATGAGATATGATAAATACTAAAAAAGAGAAAATAATTTAATATAAATAAAAATTAGACACATGCTTTTGTTAAAATTACTGAAAAAAACAGCCATAGTACTAAGAGCGACCACATTATGAGTATATCAATAAAATTTAATTAATTAATAAGCATGGGGCGATTTATTTCTAACCCTAACAATCGCTTGTACATCATTACTTTTAATGAATCATTCTGGTATTCTCAAAAGTATTCGTCAAATTTGACATAAGTGAATTATATTTCAGTTGGTGATGTCGTAAGATATCAAACTGTTATGTAAAAAAAATATTATATTATTCTTTACTCAACTTGTGCTATTGCTTTTTGCTTTATATTATTATTTTATTTTGTTATATTTTTTATTACATTATGCTTTTTTTTAAGCTTCTGCTTTTGCTGTACAGTCCATTTTTACAAAATATTATATTTATCTTATTGTATTGTGCAACTGCTATGTACTTGCTTTCCACTTTATATTATTATATTTTTTTGTTATCACTGTTAATTTTTAAAAATATTCATTAATTTAATGTACACCATACCTTATTGTTTGTAAAAGCCCTGAAGGGCGTTGATTAATAATAAATTAAATTAAAAATTTTGCTAGAATAAATAATGAATAGTTATTATGCCTCCGTCCTGACGAAGATACAGTGGTATCGAAACCGGTAGACGTGAGTTACTCCAAGTGGCCAATGCAAAGTTATTTAATCAAATAATAAATAAAATACTAACAGCGTGAACAAAAGGAAAGCGCCCGTGCTTTGATATAGGCAAATACTGTGATCGCTCTTAGTACAGTGGCTATTTTTTAGTAATTTTAAATAAAACAATGGGTATTACCCCATACACAGCCACAACCCTGAGCAGACTATGAACACATACATAGTAAGCAAGGCGCGACCTCCAGTGAACGTGATACAAGAGGCACATTGTATAGCCGCGACTTCTTCGCCAGATAGTCGCCGGTATTTGCGAAGATAGGGGCACAGTAGTGACAAAGGTCGATGCCCGGAGAACCGTCAGCACACGCATACAGCCAGACTTCAAGAGAGTCTTTTGTTCTCAAAACATATAAAAATAGACGACGCTCTGTACGGGCATGTCAGTCTGTCAACTACCCCCGGCGTAGGCCGGAGGCCCCGTTCCGTCGAGTCTTTGTCGTTGTATCTTTATATCGTAATTGTTTATGACTTGTAATTATTTTATCGAGTAAATAAATTCATGAAACATTCCACGACTTTAGAGAATTAACGTTACATAACGGGTGTTGACCATAAAACAAACTTCTACTTATTCATCGATCCCTACAAACTAAAGACAAAAGAAGAGAACACATGCCCCCCACAAAACCATTTTTTTTAATATGATATTATTACCCCCTTTCTTTTGACTCGTAGCGTCTGCGGTTTGTTGTCTGCCGGAAAAACTTTGGATCGATTTTTAACCCTTTTCCCGTAATCCAATCGTGCTGAAACTTTGCAGGCAGACTCGTAGCGACGATAAAAATGATCTAACAAATTTTCGTTTAAAAAAATTAATAATTATAGCATAATTTTGGATTTTTTGAAATTTTAATGGTTTTTCATATTGGAATCAATACAAATGAGTAATGACCCCGACGCGTGCAGTAGGCACGAAACCTGATTCAATGAGAAAGGGAGTATAGTAGAAACTTGGTTTTTATTGGTTCGTTTTTTTACATTTGGGACCTACTGCAACAGTAATATTAAAATCATTCATTACTCTGTAGCCTTCTTCTCTACCCTATTCTTGCTCCGTACAATTATTTAGCCAATTATTTTATTGGTAAGTTTTTTAATTTCTTTTTTGATCATTTATCATCGCAAAGGCACTTTTCATACCCGGTAGGAACTTAATAAAAAGTGTTCCCCAACTACTTCATTCCCCAATTATTTACCTCTTTCACGACTCGCGAAACAAAAATGGATCGTGAGTTGGACCCAGACACTCAAAAGGTTGGCCCGCCCTGGCTCCACAGCCTAAAACAAAACCACCCAAAATTTGTTATGCAGATAGTAAAATGACAGGCCGGCTTAATTAATTAATTATTTTGGGGTCAGGTTCTTATCTCCGAACGGTTTGGTGCCAGCGTAATTAATTACGGACAGAAAGGTTAATTTTTTGCTTAACCGTATTAAATATTAATTGTCCGGGGAGTGTACCGTGAATTAATTTCCACTATGGAACGGTCCCAGATCTCCGAAAATTCCGAGGGTGGAAAATTGACATTTTTTTTTCTAATCAACCCCCCCGCGATACATTAGGGAATGAAGAAAGACGAGTTTGAAATTTAAAAGCAGGCGGCGTGGAATTTATGCGGGGGTGAAAATCAACCGGTAAGATGTGACTCCTGTAAATTTTTTTTTTTTTTTATTCTTTTTTTTTATTAGAGACTCTAACAGGATAATAGGTACATGATACTCTGATATATTAAACATTATAGTGAAGACTATGTCCATTATCCCAATTACAAGTACGCTTTAGTACGCACGCTCTAGTAAACGTATTATTGCAATTAAGTATATTTTACATTTATGTGTATTGTATATTTAGTGTTTGAATGTAGTGCGATTAGTATTTAACGAATGATTGATTTAACGGTTCTATAGGTTCAGGTCATCGTTTAGAAAATGGATGTTGTGTATGAGAGAGTTTTTGAATAGATAAGGTATCTGCAAGAATATCAGCATCAATGTTAGGGTCAGCACAATACAAATTATATGTGCGACACAACCTTGTGATGGGAGAAAAATAACCGACATTATTAGTATGCTGGCTTATTCTAAAGAACTCTGGGTTTCTTATACGGTTGAAAAGTAAGCCTCATTTGTTTTAAATTGTAAAATAACAAGAGACAATTGACTGCAGATATTACTTCATGTAATTTCTTATTTCACATAAACTCATACCATCAAATTTAATAATGAAAGGCATTTTCGGTAAAATTACTTTGTGAACTGGAAATAACCTGCGCTCAAGAGCCAATAACGTTATTTTCGACTATTAAATAATTTTACTTCAAAATGAATTAAATTAAGTTAAAAGTTACAAAACAAGAAAACACTTTGTATGTATCACTAATTTGTTAAATTATCTACATGTTTCGGGGCCAGTGGACCCTTCATCAGGATACGACGTATTCTAAAAACTAAAAATCTAAATAAAGACATTAACAAAATCCAAAAGTAAATTTGTAGGAGACGAATAACTATGTAATTATGAACAAATTTGAGAACAAATTAAAAAGATAATCTTTTACAATTTCTGAAATTTTTAATTTATCCAACTGTAATCCAATGTGTGGCGAAGAGTGTGGAGTTCAATCCTCTTTGCCTACCCCTGCGGTGAAACGGCGTGATGGTTAGTTAGTTAGTTCTTTTAGTAATCCAATGTTATTTTTATGTGAAATTTGCAAAAACTTATTAATATCAAAATATTATTTTATTTCTAAAAGTTGATTAGAAAATTCAAAATAGTTATTGCTATTTCGACATCTTAAATGCGCCTTAATTATAATATAATAAGCGAGTAGTTTGTTGGTCTTGTGGTTAGGACTCTCGCCTCGTAATCCAAAAGTCGCGTGTTCGAACCTCACTCTAGACCAGCAAGTTAGTCCTATTTTCATAACACAAGCATTTAGCTTAATTTTAAAATAGTAAGAATATTGATGTGACTATTTTAAAAAACATATCAAAATTTCCAAAAAATTTTTGCCTTTATAAAAATGATTGGAATAATTATAAATTAATTTAAAAGCCCCCAATTTTTTTTAAATATCATCCACATATTGGTTATTTAATATTTAATTTTTAAACAAGGTATTTTTCTTATTACTTATATTTACAATATTACCACAAAATCATTTTGCGGTTATTGGAGAAATAAATTAAGATTCTAATACCTAATTCTATAGGATTTGTCGCTAACGAACTTTTCATCATCTGAAAGTAAAAAATAATTAAAACAAAACAACATCAACACAAACACAAGTATCACCTATAGTTTATCTTTATTCACAAGGTATACCCTCTCATTTAATCACCCTCGAAGTCATAAAGAGGGCAGTTCTGCCAGCCCCATGAAATCTAATCAGAGGGTGATCATCTCGCTCCTTGCAGACGGGCCATAGGATGAGCAGGCTTGCAATTTCTTGGAAAATCCAGTCAAGCTATTTGATCGTCATAGAGATTCATTATCTTTAATCTTGGATCCCACATCATCGACATTCAAACATTGTCAAACGTTTTAGTATATTCTACAAATTTTCAATAAAAATTATTTCCGCATTTTTAACAAATACTAAGATTTTAAAAAATGCGGAATATTTCAAATAACTTGCGAAGGTTGTGATAAAAATATATAGAAAAACCGCCAATAATTTAAATACATGAATTAAAAAATTTCACCTCCGAAAAAGAATATTTCTCGGAATAGTCTAAATAAATAATAGGAATCAATCATTCTTTCAACGGATACAACTAAAACTACTCCATTCAATGCTATATAAAAAAATGCAAATCAATTATCTTGAAGTATTAGAATTATATATAAAATTGTGTACATGTACATAATACAAATACATGAACATAAATAATTCTTTCGTACCGTTCATATTTTAAAATTTAATAATAAAAATAAATTGATTTAATTTGGATAAAACATAAATAATATTTTACCATTAATATCATTGCTTCCAAGAAATACTATTATCACCCCCATCTTTTCGTACCACAACGACCCTTACCAGAATTTTATTTAAAATTGTAGATGGAAAGGGAAAATAACCCAATATTGTATCGCTAATACAAATTTAAAACGAAAACTATATTTTTAAAACCAAAGGTAAGATTAATCTAAGAAATTGCTATATAACCTAACTTTAAAAGGTTAAAAGGAACATACATATATATCCAATGAAGCATAAGTTGGGTAAATGAGTTTATCTAATTTATTTCTACAAAATTTTAAATAGTATAGTAATAAAAATCATGATTTTGAAAAATAAAGTAACATTAATTTTCCAATTCCAGTCTTAAGTATCGCTTAAATAAATTACGTAAATTGATGTATTACCTGTAGCTTCACATTTATTAAAATTAATATACCACGTTTCTTAGGGGCGTGTTTTATACAACGTAACATATTACAAACACGATACTTTTAAAAATAACATCAAACGACACACCTGCTGAGAACCAATTTCCTAATGTTTACACCACTGAACTCTCTAAGGGGGGCTATGGGGGTAGGTTTTCACCCACCCTGATGTCTAACTCGAGGGACCTAATTCTGTGAACTCTTACCGCTACCGCAAAAAATGAATTTTTAGTGTTTATTGATTATATACTAACATAAACAACATTTTGTTTAAATGTCTGATCGCAAATTGCTTTAAATATTTATATATCTACTTACTAACTAACTAACCATCACGCCGTTTCCCCGCAGGGGTAGGCAGAAAGGATTGAACGCCAAACTCTTCTATCCTGGCACACCACTTTTGCTTCGGCCACATTCATACATCTTCTCATACACGTTCTACGGTTGTTGCGGCTTTTAACAGGGCCATCTTCAAATATTTGTAGTATCTGATCGCGGCAGGTCTTTTGCGGACGCCCTCTATTCCTGTTACCTTCAACACTCGCCTCATATATTTTCTTAACCATCCTTTCCTCGTTCATACGTTCCATATGACCAAACCATCTCAGCACTCCTTTCTTTATTCTATCTACCACATTACAGCCAGCATTGCATTCACTTCTAATTTGTTCATTCCTCACTCTATCGACCAAAGATTTTCCACACAAGCGTCTTAGTGACCGCATTTCCACCGCATTCAGTCTACTTTCATTCCTCTTTTGCCAATTCCAGGCTTCACTTCCATACATAAGGGTTGGCACTAGAACGCCATTATGTACCGCTAGTCTTGCTTCCTTTGACAGATTCTTATTGGCCATAATTAAATTTAGTGCACCATTAAGTGCGGCCCTCGTAGCGCAGTGGATAAGACACTGGCTTCTCACACCGAGGGTTCCGGGTTCGATTCCCGGTGAGGTCATAATTTAGTCTGTGTGATTTACTCAAGCCTGGGTGTTTTGTGATGTATTTCGCTTCTGTTATTGGGCCTCCTGGCCTGTTGAAGCGTAAAAAAAAAAAAAAAAAAAAAAAAAAAAAAAAATATATATATAATTGTACCCACGTATATAATGCAATATCCAAAAATAATTCTTTAAAAAAAAAAAAAAAAATTAACATATTTACTACCGCTATTTATTTATTTATTTGGAATACAACGGAGACGGATTCCCGCTACTCTGCTTTGTACAACTAGCCTCTAAATTGCACTCATACATCTTGTGACATGTCCGTCGTATTGAATTTCAATTGTATTTTGTAAAATGCTTGTCATTTATTTATTGTAAAATTGAGCTGCTTGTTCTGTGTAAATATACCATATTTAATGTGTGTCTTCTGAACTATTAAGAGTTCCAATGAGCTTTACATAAGCATTTCTTATTTCTTTTTTTTTAATTGGTTGAGCAACTTTGTAGATTGACATTTTGAAAAAACAATTTTATTATTATTTTAATCTACTTATATTCATTAATTACACCTACACGTTTCGGAAAAACCTTTCCATCGTCAGGGTGTTTTATAAATGTCAATTTATATGACGATGGAAAGGTTTTCCAAAATACTTAGGTGTAATTAATGAATGTAAGTAGATTGTAACAAATAATAAAATTAATTTCTTATTTCACCTGTTAATAAATCGACCACTACACTTCCGAGCCAAAGAAATCAATATGGAAATCACTTTTTAATATACTAGCGCACTACCTAATACCTAGTACACCACGTAATATTTATTGCACCTAGTACGATGGCTTATTGCTTGTGTATATAATTTCATTTATTACAGATATCATAAACATTTACATGTGATGATGATGAATATTCTTACCAACTATGAACGAATAATATAATTAATTTCATCAATATTGCTGCCATCAATTTGAATAATTAAACATGTGCAACGGAATAGGCCCCCTCGCAATCTCTTAAAAGATGGCAAATCGATGGCAAGTCAAGTGTTATGTGGGATGTGACCTGGCATAGTTGCCCGGGAATATGTCTTGTACGTAATGACACGTTATTAATGTGTGCATTGGTGGCTTTTCATTTTGAAATATGGACATATTATCAGCGTTAAACGATTGTTCGCACCGGCTACTGTACGTTTAAGAATTCAATAGTATTAGTATGAGATAACAACACAACTACGTATTTTACGTACTTTGTATGACAAAATACGTATTTCTACGTATTTTGTCATACAAAGCTGGTCAACACAACAACCTTCACAGCTACAAAGATCGACTTGCCTTTTTCAAGATGCACAAACTTGAGTCCCGACGGAAAATATCCGATCTCGTTGTGCTACACAAGATTCTCAGCGGAGCTATTGATTCTCTCTCTCTCTATCTGATATAAATTTGCATGTTAAACCCCGTATAAGAAACCCGGAGTTCTTCAGAATAAGTCAGCACACTAATAATGTCGCTTACTTTTCTCCCATCACAAGGTTGTGTCGCACATATAATTTGTATTGTGCTGACCCTAACATTGATGCTGATATTCTTGCAGACACATTATCTTCGTTCAAAAACTCACTCATACACAACATCCATTTTCTAAACGATGACATGAACCTATAAATCCATTAAATCAATCATTCATTAAATACTAATCGCACTACACTCAAACACAAAATATATAATATACATAAATGTACATGTAAAATATAATTAATTGCAAAAATACATGTTACTAGAGCGTGCTGAAGACACTTGTAATTGGGATAATGGGCATAGTCTTCACTATAATGTTTATTATCAGAGTATCATGTACCTATTATCCTGTTAGTGTCTCTAATAAAAAATAAAAAATAAAATAAACAACCAATGCTCAGAGAATAGAAATTATGGACTCACCGTATTCTGGAGCTCCTAGGGTCTCTCATTAGCTTCCGTTTAAAGACTCTATTGATATTACAGGATCACCTCATCAAGACTAAAATGTAGCTTCTGTAATGTAGTTACACGTCTACTATTACCGAAAATAACATTATTTCAGTAGTAAACTTATTTTTTACTTAACTGTAATTGGTTGCGGATATTTTATACGAACCGTGTGTTTTTCTGAGAAACGATTCTCGACGTTTCGTTGAATTCTTATTCTATTTTTTTACGCAAATAATTACATTTTCATCTACCTTTTTCTAATTTAGCGCAAAAACGCGCCTTGCTTGTGAGTAACGAGATTATAAATTTAATGCGAGTCACACGTGATTATTCATTTTAATCTAAATAATGCCCAAATCATGTTGAAAATGTATAGTCATCCACATTACATAAATGTTGAAAATTTCAGACCTCTAGTTAGTCGGGAAACTGATGAAAAATCAATTACAGATACCACCACAACAAACAACATACAAAAAAAACGAGAGAGCCTTACAGTAGTCGCATGTGATGTGTAACATTTGATATCTCACAATTAAAAATATCATAAACATCAAAATTTAAAAAAAACTAAAACCTACATATTTATCAATTAGTAAAGAAAACGTATGTGCATTTATTTATAATTGAATTTTGCCACACTAGGGAAGTACCGTATATATCGACATACGCTTTTCGTTTAGAAATGTGTTTGGTCAATTACATGTTTTTATTTATTTTCACAGATAGCGGTAGTGTGCCGCGATAAATATTGTATGAAAACTTTGAATAAATATTTTAAAATAATCGCATAAATTACATAAAATTTGAGAATGTAAATCATTAAGGGTAGTTATTGTTTACATTAATGTAAAAAAATTAAGTATTTATTGGATATTTTCGAAGACATAAGCCAAAATATATCAAAGTAACAATATCCACACGCTTGACACCAGCCTTTCAACATATGTACAAAATCAGAAGCATTGGCAGATAGTGTACGTCTTCCCTGTGATAGCACTTGCTGCACAATTTCAGGATTATCGATCACACCGCGCAACAATCGATAAAAATGTGTAATCAAATACACATTCCTTCTAGTCTCTAGACTATTGTAGCCAAGTATACCCTGGAGAAACTCGGTTGGGTAAAGCCAAGGATAATGCCCGCACTCTCTCATGTAGAGATATCTCAGAAACTTCTTTTGGACTTTCTCCACCATAAGAGAGTACTTGCCCTCATGTGGCCCCCAGATCATCGAGCCACTCTCGAGTCTACTCCGCACCAAGGAGTTGTAAAGAGTTCTCAGTACGCGGGTATTTTCGAAAACCCTGGCAGTACGCAGAACAAATCCTAAAATTCTCAAAGCATTACCACTGATCGTCTCTATGTGATCGTGTTAGGTTGCTTACAAATCTAACACCTAGATCTTTAACATTTGATGTTCTTGTCAGATTTTGGTCGTTCATTTTGTAGCGAAAAAATAGAGTTTTTTGGGCCCTAGTGAAGGATGTAACCGAACACTTGGAAACATTAAACAAAAGTTTATTTCGTCTTCCCCATTCACATATATTTGATATATCTGCTTGGTTGTTAACATAAGTTGTTGTAACCTAACTTTTAATAGTCAGACATATGGTGTCGTAGACTTTCTTGTAGATATAAATGTCCTCTATAAAACTGTAGTACATCACTTTGCTCTATTTTCAAAAATTTCCGCAGCGCACGCGATATAAGTTTTTTTTTGTATTTTTTTCACACGTTGGGTTGCATTATCAAAGTTTTCATACGGATCCCTAACATTTCTTAAAGTATTCTATAACCTATGTTCATCAAGGATAATGTAGGATTCTAAATCTGAAAGAATTTTTCAAATCAGTTCAGTACTTTCGGAGCCTATTCAATGCAAACAAACAAACAAATCTTTCCTCTTTATAATATTAGTATAGATGATATTTTTTCCATCGCGCGTGCTCATTGGTTTACTGAAATTGCGATCGTCTTATTTCCTGTTACGCATTTCCGTCCCTTTTCACTAAATCACTGCCATAGATTGCAGGAAAGCGAGAGAAAAGACGTTACACATCAAAAAAAATTTGCATATTGCTGCCTTTGCTTTTATACCCCACATGTAACGGAACAGTTATCAATAACGTGGGCTGATTTAGAAATGCTCGCCACCACCCCACGCTGTCGCCACGAGGCCACAATCTGTGACCGCACGGAGTACGAATTTCGCAAGGCAAAAAGATGGCGGCCCGCAAGGGCATTTTTTAGGAAACGGCGAAAGCGTTACTCCAACACGTGTTCGAGTTGGGGGTCCCGGGGGCCCAATCGGAGCGTGCCTCGGAGTTACTGCCCTTTTAATTAAAAATATTCCCCGATGCGTCATTCCGTGAAGCGACTGACCCCGCAGTTGCGCCCATGGCGAGGAACTTCAGCGAATGAATATCGTCGTTCCCATCCAAACAGCAGTGGCGCGCAGTGGGCATAAACTTACCGACTTCATATAAAAATATTGTTATAGCTAGACCGCGTTCAAAATAATGTGCGCGAAAAATATGAGTGTTGTTACAACACAAAAGAAGTTTTTCTAGTAAGTAAGTAAACTTTTTTAAGCTAAAAAATAGAATATTATATTAAGGCTTGTAATAATAGCTTACTAGGCAGCTTTCCCCCGCTTTTTTCTTACCGGACAAAGCTAGGGAATGGTCTTTTGATTGTGGTCGACTTGTACGGGACCCTGGCTGTGGAATGCAAACGAAACAATAAATATTATTATTATTCTTCTTCTGTTTCATCAGGACTGCGTCCTGTCTTTGCTCAGAGCCCGTTCCTGGGATATGAGTCTGGTACCTGGCGGCAGCTTGTTCGCTGCTACGCTCATCACTCTCTCGGGACAAGCTCTCTCCACATGATCTCTCCAGTAACGTCTTCTAGATTTTCCTCACCGGACAACATCCTCAACGTCGCAAGTCCTTCGTATTTCGGAATTCCTCACTCGGTCTCGGATTGTCAGTCCCGCAATGGGTCGGAGAGTCTTCATCTCAGTTGTTCTTGGAAGATTTTTAGTTCTGGTAGTATCAGCCCTTGTCTCGATACCGCACGTTATGATTGGGTGGACACAGGTCTTATATATTTTCACTTTGCTCTCCTTGAGTATGTGGTCGTTTCTCCAGACAGCATTTCTCAAGCATCCAGTTGCGGCTTTGTTTGCTTGCTCTCTTAGTAACGACCTCTTCTTCGTAGAGATCGTTACTACTGGATATCTCGACACCCAAGTACTTGAAGCCCATTACTATTATTATTTTTATTTAATAAGATGCAATTTCACTGGATAAAAATTTAATTGGAGCACTGTTTCATACGTAAGTACTCGCTCCGAATATCTTTCGCATATACATGCTAGCGCGCATAACAAATTTGATGCGCGCAAACAAGCGAAATAGAAGAAGCATTGATGTGAAATGTGTAGATAAACCTAGAATTACAGCTTGAATTATATGTCATGTTTTCATAAGATGAGGAATATTTAATAACGCGCAGTTTTTTGCTTGTACGCACTGCAAAATAGTTACCACTTGGACATTTAAACTCTTCGTATTATTATTTTTCGCTTTTCTCTGCTGGCGAACATCTAACACTAGCAAGCCATCATGATTCTGGTACATTTTAAGAATAAACTTTGAGTAAGACAGATTGCTGACATAATGTATCTTTATAATACAATTCATGGTAATATTGAGTCAGCATTTTGTGTATAAAATATACGATTAAATGTTCCTAGTCGGCCGACTAAGGCCAAAATACACTCTCCCTCACAATTATTAATAACAATATTTTAAAGCAGCATCTAGAATGTAAAGAATATTCAATAAATTAAATAGAAAAAAATTATGAACATATTTTATGATATTTTTAGAAATTCAAAAATGAATACACAATTTTAAGAGTTCAGTATTTTTATTATCCAAACCAGGACAATCGTTTTGGCAGATTATGCAAATATCAATTGATTACACGTGTCTATTATTAGTATTCTTTTTTCCATAAATATTTAAAACTTTTAATTTAATTAATTAATTTGAATTTGCAAGCATTGATAAGAAGAAGAAAATCATTCTGAAATCGCCCCTACTGTCTATAAAACAATTTTCTCCACTTTAGGGTGTAACAACGAACGGTCCACATGAATCTAGAATCAACTGGATTGTTCTTTTAATCACCAGAAATATGGAGAAATAGGTCATTCATTCGCGAAACATTCGCGAAACCAATATTTTTGCATAAAAAAGATGCGAGCGCGCGCGCGAGTTAGTTTTTTATGTCTGATACCGGGCTAACTCCACAGAAAGGCGAACCATGCGAGTTACTTATCGTGACGTTTCGGCGATCCCATATAAATCAGTGACGAGTGAGACCAGCGACAATAAATTAAGAGGAGTACTTAACAGGCGTTTGGAAAAAGTGCGTCCACTTACTTGTGAATTAACGCAAATTATTGTGAACGCGTATGAAATATTTTTTTTACTAATTTTTTCTTCTTCTACACAACACTAATAAAAAAAACTAAATAATAAACTACACATTTGAAACGGTGGAACAATTCACATACCTTGGTTCCATCGTTACTAACGATAATGACATGAGTGTAGAGATTGGGAAAAAAATCTTTGCAGCAAACCGGAGTTTCTTCGGTCTCATTGGACAATTGAGTCCAGGCCTACTGTCCAGAAAAACTAAAGCCACGCTCTACAAGACATTGATTAGACCAGTCTTAACATATGCCTCGGAGACCTGGACATTAACTAAGCACGACGAAAACAGACTAGACACATTTGAAAGAAAAATTTTACACCGAATATATGGACCTATTAATGACGGTCAAACATGGCGTAGAAGAAACAAAAGTAAGCTCTATTACCTACACCAGGACGTCAGAGTAGTCAAGTTAATTAAGATGAACAGACTGTGCTGGCTGGGACATCTATACGATATTGGTGATCTGGAACCCTCAAAAAGGGTGATATTTAATGACCCAGTTGGTAGAAGAAGTGTCGGAAGACCAAAACTGCAGTGGTTAGATGGTGTGAAAATGGCAGCCAGCGACAGAGCAGCATGGAGGACTTTCTTGGAGGCTGCTAGGACCCACCAAGGGTTGTAACGCTGAGGATGTATGAAATATTCAAGAAACAATTAGTGTGAATTTAAGCACGGTACTCCGAAAAAATTTGTGTCCAGTGACTTTGTGCAATTAATAAAAGATTTAATTGTTTTTAGTGTTTCATTTGCCTTGCACAACCACGATCGTGAGCCAGTATTATGAGCTATGTGACAAATATACTTCGACGGTCCGTAGCCATTTATTTATTAGAAACTTAAAGTAGTCATCGGTTACCTTCAGTTTCTTATTAAAACCACCAAAACATCATAAATAATACGAATAGTTTGCAGTAGATAACAATTTTTCAAAGTCCGTGCACAGAGTGGGCGTACATTAAAATGAAATTATTCAAAAGAAGGCATATTTGGAGAAGAAAAGAAGTGTTAGCACAAAAGGGGAGGAAGATAAGAGAAATTAGAGCATTAGTGAAATAAAGCATTCGCGTTCCTATTCTCATAAATCCGTAAACTGAGCAGTTTTCAGCAGAGACCGCGTAATTGATTATATCTGCCTGGCTATATGAACTGAAAAATGAAATTTTTCAAAGCTTCTTTAGGTAGGTACATTAGAAATACCATAATCATAAATAAAATTCTTAATTATTAATAAGATATTTTTTAATTTATGCGTTTAAGATAATCATTTAGACGTGACCCATTCCAACATACGCCAATTAGCGTTCGGTATTTACCCGATGTTTGATGAACAAATTTATATCCAAAAACTAGATTTTTCTAGTGTTTAGAAAAAGATCCTCGTCGCTTCTTGGCTTTTCCAGGAGTTTCTCGGATGATATAGCTAATTCCAGAATGCGGAAGTGTTTTACAAAATGTATTGGAAGGTCCTAGAGTTTTCGATGTTATTGTTGTCTTTGACATATTACGACAGATTTTGTAGCTAATCTCTTTTGGCATTTCGTTATGACATATAAAACCTGATGCCAAAATACTTATAAAAATTTATAAAACAGATAGATATTCATCCTTAAAGACCACGACTCATTGTCCACGACTTATTTCCACGTGTTATTACCGGTTTGATATTAACTAACTAACTAACCATCACGCTGTTTCTCCGCAGGGGTAGGCAGAGAGGATAGAACATAATATTCCTCTATCTACGTACATACATACTCACGGTACGGTATTGCAAGGCAATACTTAACCTACACTTCAACACTCACTCATCACATCAGCCCTGATGATGGAGCCTGCAATGGGATCCGAAACGTTGGCCAGAGAGGTCACATATACACGGCAGAATATCCCAGAAAACTCTAAACAGAAGATTCTGAACGGCCGTGAAAACCTAAGGATATTTTTGACTATTTTCTAATTAAACGAAGAACTTAGAACAGTGTAAGATTTGTATATGCTGTGGTAGAATATTTATACATAGGTTACAGACCGATTATGAACGTGTGTTCACATACATATGTGGAGAGGCTTTGGTAGCAGTTTGATGTGCAAATTTATATTTTTAAATTTCGTAAATTCTGTCCTGTCGTCAAGCGGAGACCAATAAGCTAGTCCTATTTGATAGCATTCTACAAACGCTGGGCGTAGTTTAAAAATAATAAGAATATAAATGTGACATGCATTATATTCCATGCGTGCATAACTTTATTAAAATTCCCTTTTCATATTTGTTTTATGTTAAGAAATATTTTTGACACTATGAGAAATCAAATTTTTCAGTCTGAACTTATAACGCAAATGTGAGACGGAAACTTCTTACTTTGACATTGAAGAGGCTTATTTATTGTTATTTATTTATTTATTTATTTACTTATTAAGGAATCTTAACAGTTTTTTAAACATATAATGTAAAAGCATTGTGTTCATTTCATAGATCAATTAAAAAGATTCACAGATGTTAAGAACAAAGTTAGATAAGATATTTTGAATTAATTAATGAATAGTAGTGAGCAACAAACAATGTTAAGAATGAATAATGGTAAGGGATTGAATGTGAAAAAGAAATAGTGGTGGAGGAAGAGATGATTAGATATAGTGAGTGAATGGTTAAAGTCGATTAAATGGATGTAATCTAAAGGATTCTTTTAAATTCAGTAAGACTAATGTTGAAGAGGTCAATATCGATATAATTTAACTGTAATTTCGAATATTTTATACGCACCGTATGTATTACCGAGAAGCGAATGTCGACGTCCATCCAACGTCATCAGGAGGACGACCTCCACCTCCGCGGGTAAAGGTCGTCCTCCTGATGACGTTGGTTAAGTATCCAACGAAACGTCGAGATACGCTTCTCGGTAATAGATACGGTGCGTATAAAATATCCGAAATTACAGTTAAATATGTCTAACGACCGTAATAACAACCTTAACTCTTTAATCGATATAATTAATATTGAAAGCTTTGTATGCGCGATATAAGAATGTGTTTTGTGTATGGGATGCTCTATTTCTCGGAACGTGGAAGAGCATAATCACCAATATTGAATCGATACAGTAAAGATTGGATTGTATCATATACCGTTAGATCGCACATAATTCCGGGAAAAATTGAAAAAATATATATTTTTAGTTTATTTTGAAGTTGAGTTTGCATATTTTATTATTTTTTTAACAAACAAACCGTAAACAATTTATTGACCCTGATAGATGGTCCTTAAGAGATATGAAAGAACAAAGTCAAAATATTTTATAAACATTTTGAAGAAGTCATGATTACACAATACAATAAATAAATAATAAGTAATTTTTTATTTAGAATATTTTGAGAATCTCTTAGGTTTTCCCGGCCATTCAGAATCTTCTGGTTTGTGTCTTTTGGGGTATTATGACGTGTTTTTGTGACCTTACTGGCCGACGTTTCGGATCCCATTGCAGGGTCCATCATCACATCAGCCCTGATGATGGACCCTGCAATGGGATCCGAAACTTCAGCCAGAATAGGCAGGACATGTTGCTACAAGATGGCCTCCCAGAGTTCTGAAATGGAGACCTTGGGAGAATAAAAGAGGCATCGGAAGACCTCAAAAGAGATGGGCCGATGATATAGCCGCTGTGGGGGGAAAGAAATGGCTACAATTAACAAACAACAAGGAAGGATGGAAAGATAAGGAAGAGGCCTACATCCAGCAGTGGAGAGACGAAGGCTTATGAAGAAGAAGAAGAAGAAGAAGATTAATTAATTTGATTTTAAATTTCACAGAACTTTGTTCTGAAAACATTGCAACTTCACAATAAGAATGTGTTCTTGAGTATAATACCTAAGAACATTTTTATTTGAAGGATATTTTTTTTTAATTATTGGTATAATTTAGATTGCAAACTTTTGCTTTGTGAAGTTTTGATATCATGGAGGGCGGGGTCATGGAACATCGCTTGTGGAAGCTCAGCTCTTGAACTTTACCATGGTTTGTGAAGATAATACAATCTCGATATATTGTTCTCTTCACGGCATTACCAGGGCTTCGATGTAAGCACATAATTAACTCCCAGATTCGACACAATATCAAATTTTACCAATATTTATAATATTCAAAGCATTAACTTTGTGATTGGATATAATAACAGACTGTTAGTTAAATTAGTATATACCACTACCAGATTTTAGGTCTACCGGTTTTGAGACGTACCCGTCTCTTAAAAAAAATATCAGGAATCTACCAATTAACACGTAGCTCGTGTCCATCACATTATATTGGAAGGACATCTCGCAATTTTAATACAAAATCAAAGAACATACGAGGTTTCTTAACAACAACAATTTTTCTGAATTCGCAAACCATCTCATAGAAAGTAATCATAAATTTGACATGAAAACAGGGGTGAAAATATTAAATACCAATAAAAAAAGTTTTAAATTAAATAATTAATTTTTTTTTACATTAGGGAATCGATGAATAATAATCACCTCTAATAAATAACCAAATCAATTTTGCATCCAGCCCTTTGTTCAATTTAACTTTCACAAAAGATTTGGTAACACCCACTTTAGGCCTCGCCCCCTCTCACTTCCTCTCCCTCGTAGATTCCTGATCGTTCTGTAGGCAAATTAGTGTATGCTTGTCTTTCACAAGATTAACACGCATGTGATATACATTGGTGAAAGGTTAACAATAATACGGTTGTGGTGTATAGTGTTGTGAACTTAGTAGTGTAGTGTTGGTAATGACGAAGAGACGGGTACGTCTCTAAACCTGTAGACCTAAAATCTGGTAGTGGTTTATACTAATTTAACTAACACTGTCAAATTTTTCAACTGAGCTGAGCTCATTATTATCACTATTTATTGGATTATCACCATATTTTGTTCCTTCATCAAGATATATATTGTGGGAAACAGTTCTCACAGCCAACATATTGGCCTACGTCATTTGAAAGGATATGACACGAAAAGGAGTATATTCAAAGAGTGGTTCATTTCCAAAAGATGACAAGAAAATTCAAAATAGATATTTTCATTAAAAATCTTGCATTTATTTTTCATACTAAAGACTTTTATAATATTTTTTATTATTCAAGGCCAACGGTTCCTTCATCAGGGCAAAACGTATACTATAACATAAAATTATAATTATAGACGTTAACAAAAACAAAAAAATATTACATGGGAGCTGAATAACTAATTTAAAACTAATGTGAAAACAGATTTCAAAGGTTATTTTTTGCAAAAAGACCAGATTGTTCTTAAAATTATAACAAAAAACGTAAAATTAATAAAAGTGTTAAATTTCTTCTTCTTTTTTTATTTCTTTTTTATTTTTTCTTTCTTTTTTTTCTTATTATTTTTCTTCTTTTTCTTTTCTTATTTATTCTTTATTCTTTTATTCTTATTCTTTCTTATATTATATTATTCTTTCTTCTTCTTTTCTTTTTCTTTCTTATTATTTTCTTTATTATTATTTTTTGTTTTTTATTATTCTTTCTTATTATTATTATTCTTTCTTTTTTATTTCTTTTCTTTTTTCTTTCTTCTTCTTCTTTTGTTCTTTCTTATTCTTATTCTTAATACTTCCTTTTCTTCCTTCCTTCTTCCTATTTGTTCCTTCTTATCTTATTCTTATCCTATTCTTAATGAAAATCATTTTAAAACAGAATCTATCAATAGTATAAAAATGATTATGTTGTAACGAAATGGCAGAACTGATTGCGTATAGAATCCCATGTAATATGTCACAACACTATCGAAGGATCTAGAATGGCCTATAGCAATCTAAGATGATCTACAACATTCGGGAAATGCCTGGAACAACCGATAAAGAGAACAACAACCTTCTACTGGAATAATCTAGGGAGTACGAAAATACCGGCATTTGGATATAAATAGAGCAAATCTTTGTCGCCATCGTGTTTTTACAGTTCTTTCGGTGCAAAAACGAGGCCAGGATGACCAGTCGTGAGATAATCGAAGCGATAAATAAAGTGAAATAAGCCAGTGCAACTTCTATGTGCGAGAATCAATCGAATACTATACGAACGATAATAATGTGAGTATAGACGAAGCGATATATTGCAAAATAGTGTATATTAATGAAGAGCGTTAATTTTAGTTCGTATTAAGTGACTTTGTACATTGAATCATTAATTAATAAATCTCTAATTATTATTTTTTATTGTTATTTGTTCTCCTCTTAACCTAGACAGGCCACATGATAATATAAAAAAATAGTTGAGGAAAAAATCACTTACAGCTCTACAAAATAAACGCAGTTATTATTATAAAACAGTTATTTAAATTTTCTCAAAAAGTTCCACATACTAAATAATAAAACAGCCATAGTAACGAGTTGGCCCTTGTCCGCGAACAAACGTGAAAAATATTAAAAAAATCGTAATATTTATAGTTGCCCGTATGAATTCCTGTAATCTGAATCCTCTACAATAGTTACGAGCAAAATGGCGCTAAGCCATTAACGATAAAGTGTGGTCTCAATTTGGTAATTTAATTTGCAACTCTCGCACATTTCCAAAACCGCAAAATGGCGACACTGCAACCAGAGAACTTGCAGTTTAATCAGAGTCCATATTTCTATTGTGTGCAGCGCATGCAATCAAATGTCATTGTGTGTGTGCAGTAACTAACCAACTAACAAATTCACCACGCCAGAGAACAGGTAAGAACAGAGATTATAAAACCATTCTGCCTTGAAATAATTCAAACCTATCATCGAAATCCTTTTTGGCAAACTCAAGCATATTTTGGAAAACAAAGAGATACCAATAAGACTAAAGAAAAGGCTTTGAATCGTGTATACTGCCTGTGATTAAGTATAGAATGGATGACATTAACAAAGAAAAGTGTAGAAAAGCTCAAATGCACGCAACGATCCATGGAGAAATTAATGCTTGGTATAAACCTAAGAGATGGAATAAGAAATGATGAAATTAGGCGCAGAACTAGAGTAGTGGATATCATGGATCATGTAGCGAAGCTAAAATGGCAAAGGCAGGGCATGTTACAAAGCAGGATGCCACAAGATGGACTCCCAGACTCTGGACTCTGAAGTAGAGATCTTGGGAGAGTAAAAGAGGCGTTGAACTTCAAAAGAGATGGGCCGACGATATAGCCGCTGTGGGGGGAGAAAATGACTACAAGAAGCCAACTATAGGGAAGTATTGAAGGGTATGGAAGAAGACAATATCTAACAGTGGAGAAATAAAGGCTGAATTAAAAGAAGAAGTCAAAACTCTTATTGTTGATTTTTTACTCGTGGTACTATATGAGAAGATAATGGATAATAATGGATAACCACCAAGAAATTTCGTAACGTCTTAAAAATGGTTTAATGGAGCAGTTTGGTAAAGCGGTCATGACGCACGTCTAGTGATCTAGGTCGGTATTTCGAGCTTCATTCTCTACATATCAATGTGAGTCATTAACGCTAACAAAATAACGCAAAAAATAATGAGGTATTAAATGCAAAAGCAAAAAAATGCATGGTCATTAAATATAATAATATGTTTTTTCCATTACAAATTTACCAAAAACCGTCATCATCATCATTATCACTGTTGGCTCTACAACCCCTGGTAGGTCTTGACCTCCCCAGGAGTCTTCCTCCACTCTTCTCTCCAACTCTCGTCAGGCCTGATCTCCAAGACAGATATGGCATTATCATTGCGGCTTAGATTTAGCCTTGCTTAGCTCATTCGTTTATTTGGTCATTGTTATTCGATGATTCTCTGCACATGACCCACTTTTCATGCACATGACAAGTTTTCCCAATTTTATAAATTGCGTGGCGCTCGGCTCCTTATACAAAGTAAAAAGATCATTGTTGAAGAGGCTGCGCTCCATAAATTTGTTTTTCCTTTGAAATTTTTTCTTTCAAAGATGTCCAGTGCTCGCTCGAATACCATTAACAAAATTTAAAAAAAAGAAAAATATTAATTCATTAATTACTTACACAGAGACGAAGCTATATATATGAGAAACGTGTATGGAAATATTTTTATATGATGGCCTTTTTATGAGGATTTACAACATGTATGAGTTGGCTTAAGTGATCACTCTACAAAATGCAACGTTCACCAATTTCGCCGTAAGAATACGCACACATTAACAAATTTTGAATGTTGAAAATCTGAAACCTTCAACATATTTTAAGAGACATCTTTAGTCTTTCTCATGAAAAAGTAAACATAGATTTCGCAGCTGGGAATGATACCTCTATATTTTCAAAGTGGAATATTAAGAAATATTATTTTTAAAGTATATATCTTTTTCTTCCGAATTATTTAACATATACACAAGAATACGCCTGAAAATCAATACAAATATATAAATTTTAACAATGCAAACATACCTGATTACTGGATTTTTTTAAATAGAGATGCGAACACGGAATACGTGTCACATCAACATTCTTACTATCTTCAAACTAAGCTAAACGCTTGAGCTGGGAAAATGAGACTTACTTGCTGGTCTGAAGTTAGGTTTGAACCCACGATCTTTGGATCATCAGGCGCGTGCAGTGGGAACAAGAAGCATGACTTTTATTTAACCGTATATTTGGGGAAAAAAATCATAATTAAATATTTATTTGGCAGAATATTATGAAATACTAAAATATGAATAATATGTTAATTATTGTGATTGGAATATTAGGAGATACACATCTTGTTTCGGTTTCTTTTCAAAATATATGCTTAGGAAAAAGTCATGCTTCTTGTTCCCACTGCACGCCCCTGCTAACCATAAGATCAACAAGCTACTCGAATTTGGATATTGTGTTCTCATAACATACCTACCTTAATGCATATAAAAATATTCTATATACTTACCATGTTCAAAAATATATAAAGCACTTTTCAATCATTTATTTTTTTTATTATTTTATTTTATTTATCTTCATCTTGTTACATGACATAGAGATGGAGCCGCTCATCTCACTAGGAAGAACCTGTGCCAAGATGAGCAGCTGAACACTATAGTGAGAATAAAAAATAATAAACATATACAACAAAATACTCTATAACTATAAGATTAATTAATTAATTAATTGAGTATATAAATATAAAATGTGGATAATAAGAACAGTATATATTGTATAATACAAAAGCAATAGTGAAAGTAAAGTAATATATATAAAAAATCACATGCAAAATCAAATGTATATATAATAGCACAGTTAAAATTATATTTAGGTATATACCTATATAAGAAAATTGAATGAATGTTTGTGCATATTAACTAGTGATAAGAAATGAAGTTTAATGAGCAATAAATTATGACCTGTTTTCGGCAGTTGGGTATTTGTAAAATGCAGGTGACAATAATGTCTTTTCGAATAGTGTTGCGTAAAAAGTTAATTTAAAAAGAGTAAAATTAAATCAAAGTAATTGTTCGTTTTCACGCGGGTAAATATCACCCTAGCAACAACAAAAAAACATTGTAAAAAGTATTGAAAATGCCGAAGAGCCCACACGTTGCGTATATTCGCGTGCTTTTTGCCCCGAGCCGGGGGCAGACTAAAAGGATTCCCCTCAACCGGAAACAGTTTACTTCTTTCCCGCCAATCAGCGCTTCCGGCGAAATGGCGGTCCGGATTTCGGCGGCAAAACGGGGCAGACGCCCCTTGAAAGGGCGGCTGAAATAATAATTGTGTTCTTTGTTGTGCAGTCGTCAATTACATTTCTGGCCACAAAGGGACGATCCTTTAGCGCGCCAAAGCTGTTTTTTGTTTGTTTTCAAGGCCAGCCAACCTGTCGACGGCAATAATTACTTTTTCTTCAAAATTTCATCAAAAAATTTAACCCGCGAGAACTCGCGCCAATAAAAATCAGACGGGCATTCGCGTGCGGGGCATTTATTCACATATATAATGGTGAAAAATCAATCAATGTATGCTATAGATGTCTCACAGAGACGAAACTGTATTTTTAAGGGGGAGTAGGTATAGAATCTTTTTGGGTGCACATAGGACTTACAACCTATCGTACGGTTGGCTATAGGTAATAAAAATACTGGTAAAAAAACTAGTTTAATAAAAATTGAAATAATATTTCTGGCGTATCCTAGTGTAATGATAGTAATTCGGATGAATTCCATTAGACAGATAAAGTATATTGCTAAAAAACTCCAAATCAAATATAGATGTCTCATTTAGCGACATCTGTGGTCATTCAAGGGTAATGAAAAAGCTTTGGGGCCGGCAGCGTTGAGGATCCTTGCAAACTCACATGTGAAACTTGGCATATAATTTAAATGTATACAACTTACAAAAATTAGTAGACATGGTATTATCATGGGTGGAAATGGCGAATTTTGTATGTGTGTAAAGTAATCACTTAAGCCGACCGTACGATAGGTCGTTAGTTCTATGTACTTCCACTTAAAAATACAGTTTCGTCTCTGTGAGACATCTATAATATACATTGAAAGAAAAGTTTAATTTAGGCAAATCTTCTAAGGCACTTTTAAGAAAAGAAAAGAAAAACGTATCAAACTTTCTTATCAATCAAATTAAGAAATATTCATTTTCATCATAAAAACGACTCTTACATATAGATATATATATAAAGATAAATCTTCAACATCTTCTTCGTAGTCTTCTTCTAACCACGCCAAAATATGTTGATCTCGTTCATCCATCTACAAATATATATTTATTTTATATATACTTTACAATATTAACAATGAAATTAATAATGAGAAATATAAAACACAGTTTAATTTATTTTTTAAATATGTTGTTAACTTCATTAAGTACTTACGTCGTCACTCGCGCGATGAGCAAATCGCCGCGCAATGGCACTGACGCCGGGGCGTTTAAAACTCATTTACTGAATGTAAGAGACTCGTTGATTTTAACAAAATTGCGCGAATTTAAAATTTACCGCGAGCAAAATGCTCACAGCGCAAGTGCTCGCGGGTTAAGCTGTAAAAACCCAACAGTGAATACAGTGACAGTAGAAGTCATGTCGAGTGATGCCTTATACTTGTGAAGAGTGTTTGAGAGTGAAGTTGTTTCAAATACTGTAGCCAAATTAAATGTACTCACTTTTAAGGGATGTTTCAGGAATTTTCAAGTAAGACTCCGAAGTTATCACACAGATTTTTACATTTTACCATTAGGCATGTGCGTGTTATAAATTTAGTAGACCAGCGAAAGGAGGTCGATGAAATCACACAGATTTCTCTAAATAAGACATATTACTTACACAAAGGATTTTGCATGAAGATTCTACTTAAATTATTACAACATTTATTACATAATTATATTATACAAAGGACCTCACCATTTAAGAGCATTGCTCTTGTACTCGGACGAGGTACTTCGCATTATTACATATAATTATTGTTACGTATAATTACTTTGTTATATATATGGGATGAAGTATTGGAGTGAAATAATTTTAATTTTGAGGATAATGGTATCTAGTTTTGTTTATTGAGATGTTCTCTTCATTTTTTTTTCAATAGTGTTGTATTTTATATTTTTTTTATTTCGATTGGAAGATATATAGTAAATGAAATTTTATTGAATTTTTTTTTGGATCCCATTTTGGGATTTTAAAGTTGGCTTGTAATCTAGGTGACATGTTTTTTTCTAATTTTATATGTTCGGTTTCTTGATGAGTTGCACGATTGATATTTTTTTGTATTTTTTTTCTATCTTTGGTACTGGAAATATTTTGAATAGTGTTTGTGTGGATTTTATGGAGTTTTTATATGGAGTTTTAGTATGCCTTTAATAATTGTCCTTTGAATTACTTTAATTCGATTTATTATATTATTACAAGCTCTCCCTTATCTTATTATTCCACATTAGTATTCTGTTATAAAGACGAACCACAAAGTTAATGCTTTAAGTATTAATAATATTTATAAAATTACCTGTAGTTAAACAATCATTATTAATTTATTAATTTAGTAAATCTCTATTTTTACTCCCTTTATATTAACTCGTGGCGTCTGCTTGCTTACCGGCTTGCCGTCAACAAAAACTTTGGATCGATTTTTGACCCTTTTCCCGTGATCCGATCGAGCTGAAACATGGCAAGCCGACTCGTGGCGACGATCAAAAAGATCT
>JADDOH010005136.1:0-10023 GCA_016648135.1 Agrypnia vestita
AGGCTAACAAAATATTGAATATTCAGCTATACAAGTAATATTTTCTTGGATCTTTATTATACCATAGATATAATTCTGTGTTAAATTAATATTGTTTGCCAATCCTAATAGACTCGATCTTGTGAGTAGGTGCGAACGAGCCTTTATTATTTATGAATAGGAACAGCAAGTCTCGCGTGTAGCGAGTGCTTTACCATTATCTTAACGAAACGGACCAATCACAGGCGCGCTTTGCCTTCGACGGGTTGAGCCGGAGGCGACCGTCCTGATGGCTGAATCCGGCCAATGGCGAGCGCCGGCGGTGAGGTCATCGCGCATAGGATGAGTCACTGCACTACCGTGGATTTCAGAGGTATGGTGAAATCGTTACTATAAAAGGAGCGAACATGATGTACTCAGCCCCCTTCAGTTCGAGACCAGACTTGCGAGCGGGAGCGCTGCCCAACAGACTACCGACGGAGCCCTGAGTTCCAGAACAGCATTTGCGGACGGAGTTGCTGCCCGGACGTATGGAGGAATCTACCATTCATCAGTACCAGAGAGGATCATACCGCCACTGTGTAACAGCTAAGGAACACATTTATATTATCTATTACGGTTAATTATTTTCACTATTGAAATGTATTTATTTTGGGAATATTTGAGTTCGGAATAATTATGTGTAATTAAATATCACGATTGCTTGTGTGATATTGGTTCAAATCGTACAAGAATTCCGTTCCAACCGGGTGTATTTTTATGCAAAGCGAATTTCATACCGTTTATGCTAAAATTTGAATACACGGATTTCTATATGAATTACTTAGTAGCATTATAATAATTACTGTATTGCATAAGTATTGCGCAATCCGGTCTTCAGTTAACTCTTTATGATTTGAGTACCTCGGTACATCTAGCTTAACAAGTAGCTTCAGAATGACGAGTAAAGGACAGAATGGGGAAGTCTAACTAAAGATTGGGGATATCTGGTTTGTGTTAGCCTAGCTGGCTGAGGGGTGGATGATTGCAGGCACTTGGGCGTGGAACCCGCACAAGCCCCTGCAGGGCCCCTTAAAGGCGGGGTCCTCCTTGTTGCTCGGGGTCGTCAATAAACCGACCACCTAACCTCATCTGGCGCAAACTACTTAAACCAACAAAAAGGTTCCCTATGTCTTTGGAAGGATTTCCATGCTTGAATGCTGTAAAACCTTGATAGAAGACGTTAACTTCTATTTCGTCCTCTGTAAGAAAGACAGGGCCAGAATAAATATAAAAATCATTCACTCATATGGAATAGCTAGGATATTATAAATATGTTACTAACACTCTAACATTTGTCCAAAGTAAATGTTGCAAGCTGCAGAATCGTGGGACGCCGCTCTGAAAAGGCATAATGAGATTGCACAATAATTTGTAACATCGCTGACTATGCCCGCAAAGGAGGCTAATGTCGTCATCAATTCGTACCAAAAGAGTACATGATTCTTCAAACACCGGCCTAAAAGAAAGGCGCCTCAAGACAACACCCATCATCAGAAACTCGTACCAAAAGAGTGCGTACATCTCAATCATAAGCCTAAAAGAGAGGCGTCACGGGATCACATCTCGTAAAGAAGAGATAGAGTCTCGGGATGCAGTAAGTTCCGGAGGAACAAGGGGGGCCGTTTAGTCACTTAGGAAGTCGGCCACCGGGTTTAGGCGGGCGCGGAGCCTCTACCCCTCTCAGCAGAGATGCTGAGGGTTTAAAAAACCAAAATTTAGCATTCAAAGAAACTATTATTTCATATAAACTCACGGGCTGTTGTAGAATCCTTTCGAACAAACCATCCCCGAGACCTTATCTACTTATTTATAAAGAAGTTTCGCTTCAAAATGTCTTATTTCGTAGATAGCAAATATATGTATTATTTTCCCCAGGAATTAATATGAACAGGTTCATACACGTCTAAGACGACACCATTCAAGGTAAGAATATGTTAATACAAAGTGTTTAAAATTATTAGTTTCAGTGTTATTTAATATGTGAATTTCTCCTCTTTATGCCGTTCGATTGATTTTATTGGGTTGTTTCCAAACGGAAATGTTTTATTTCTAATACACGAATTCTTCTGGTGAACGTATTTTATTGTAACATAAATGTTTAGATTATTAGGTTCGTTAGATGTTTTTATTACGTAATATTATGCAATTGTTTCCACACTGCTCCTATAAAAGAATATGAAGTTATTACGATACACAACGGGGTCCTTCATCCATTAGACGAATCATGTGCCAATTCAACGACGTATTACGAATAGTATATATTGTATTTATCGAGATTTAGTCGCATTTATTATTTCTAGTGAGGTTTTTAGTATTGGTTCCAGGCGCCATTATGAGGCGGAAATAGTTCATATTCATAGCCCGACTGCAATAGGTATTTTTTTCGCGTAAGAGGTAGCACTTTTAGGAATATAACTGTGTTTTATGTTTCGTCCCTGACGGACAGGATGGTATAGCTGTGGCTATTTAGGTAATATACTTAGTAAATGCAAAGGGCATTAGGTATTATCAATATAGTATGCGAACCCAAGATGTTAGAAATATTTTAGTTCCTATAATTTCATTGAATATTTGCTGCAGAATAATATTTGATGAGAGAAGTAGTTAATATTCCATTTAAAGCAAAAGTTTTAGTCAATATCTTTATAGGTAATATTCAACAGCAAATTAGAAATATTTTAGTTAATATTTTTTAGGTAATTTTGCATTCAAAAGCGCAATTTTCACAGAATAATTATTTCCAGTTAATAATATATATTTTAGTTAAATGTATAGTTAGCACAGGCAGAGTATTAATATTGTATAGAATACATTATTTTTAATATTTCATAGTAGAATATAATTTATCTCACGATCATTATGTAGTTACAACGCAATTTGCAGTCGTTATGCAGAGCGTCGCGCGCTCACATATAAGAATAATGAAATATTTGATAATCCAATATATTGTATTTTGAACGCGACGGTTTGCTACTTACTAACCTTCATTATTTAGTAGGACCCACATTAGGGTCATCTTACATCGTTAGCCGTGAAAAGAATATGATTTACATTGATTTTTTTTTTTTTTTTTTTTTTTTTTTTTTTTTTTTTTTTTTTTTTTTTTTTTTTTTTTTAAAAATAGAGATGTGAACACGGAATACGTGAATTTGCAATGGAATGATTTGTATTATAGATTTGCTTCGCCTTATATATTCAACACACACCCCATGGGATGTCTAACTCTGGTGCCGGACCAGGAGCTATACTAAATTATTATTAAATGTATCAAGGCCGCGATGCCCTACTATCTACCAAGGATCATTACAGTGGTGCCGGTGACCAGACAGGAGCGTATTCGTTGGACTCATTTGCATAGTAATAAAATCATTTTGGTTTAGTTAATATTATAAATGAAAGAAAATATTTGATTATAAAAGCGGTTTTATTTAAACAATTGCGGACCACGGTCCGTGACATCAAAGAAAAAAGATTAAGCATTTATGTGAACCACGTACTGAGATTTGTAGACAAACGTGATACTAGGTATTAGAAATTTCTTTAGGTTGTTTGTCATATAGATAGTTGGCATTTTTATTATTTAATATTTTGTGAACGAAAATTATTGTAGTAATTTTGGTCCTTGTGATATATTAGTTCGATTTTGGAATGCCTGTTTCTTTGTAAAAGTATTGCTCCATTTTATAGAATATGTGATTTATTTCATATCTCATTCATTTTATGTGGTTTGAATTCAAACGATTCACATTTGAAAAATATTTTTAATAATTGTATGAAGAGAATATATTTGAATGCGATCTCACAAGTATGCCACCGTCACAATCTCAAAAAGACCATCGGGATTTGCGGATCGCAGTATAACAAATATGTAGTTAAGATTCAAACGATTCACGTTTGAAAGGTTTTAATTATTGCATTTGTTTTCTCGCAAGTATGCCACTGTCACGGCCTAGGCCGTCGGGATTTGCGAATCGCAGTATAACAAATATGTAGTTGAGATTCAAACGAATCACATTTGAAAGGTTTTAATTATTGCGTTTGTGTTTGTGTTTCGCAAATATACCACCGAACACGGCCAAAGCCGCCGGGTTTGCGAGCGCTGCGTGTTGGAAAGACCGGCGACGGTTTCCCTATATAACGCGAGCGGACACGTTTCGGCACAAGCGTGGAAGATGCGGCAGAGACCCGAGACGTTTGAGGGTTTAAGGTTTAACAAGTTCGACCTTCGCGCTCGGGCTAGTACGAAAAGACAGTTAGCTACGCCGAACGGATTCGCACGGCGCCCGAAATGCAAAAATATACACCTGTATTACGGGCAGATCACCGCGACAGATTTCAGCGCGCGCCACGGAGGGTTTATGATAGCTTAAAATTCGGTTTTAATTTAATTTCTTATATTAATATAAACTAATAATTAACCAACGCTAGATAAAATCTGTTCAGTGGCAAATATTTTCGCTTACGAGTTACGCAATAGTAATTAATAATAATAGCAGAAAAATATAAAAGTAAAAATAAATATAAAAACCGGATAACAATTTAGTAGAAAATATAAACACGAGAATATATGAATCTAAAAGAAAAGAACATTTGATATATATTTTATTTTATAAAAAAAATTATAAATCCGATGTTTTATAATATTTACTTTTCTCTTTCGGTTATGTACTTTTATGATATAAATGCAAAAAATATTTTAATAACTATCCGTCTGGTTTCATAATTAAAAATTAATATAAATTAATTTTAATAAAATTAAGGTTAATGTGAATTAAATAAATCCACACTTGTTATATATTTGTCTTATGGATATTAAAAAGGGTTTCTATATTTGAAAAAAAAAAAAGATCTTTAAATTCAGCTAAATTTTTACAGATAATAATTACACAAAAAATTAATTGATTATAGTATTCTTACAAATCTACTTATATTATTTGATAACTTTCACGTGCATGTTTCGGAGATACCTTTTTATCGTCAAGGTGTTATATTAAAAATTGTCCTAAAAAAATAAAATGTCAATCTACAATGTTGCTGAATTAATTGAAAAAAAAAATTAATTTCTTTCATTGATTTATTATGGTTCTTAATTATTCTAATTATCTAAATGTGTTCTTGATTGTTATACACAGTTATATACGGTTCTGGTTATTCAAACTAATTATAATTTCTTTGTTGTATGCAGGATTGATAGACTTGTTCGTAATATAAACACAGACGCGTATTGTTGCACGAAATAATTATTTGAGTTTCTTGTTTTGATCTAAAATTATTTTGATTTGAATTACAAGAATAAAATTACTTCCATTTTTATTTACAAGACGGCCTGGCATATGAATTAAAATGGTCATACTACCGCCATCTAGCGGAAATCAGAGGAAGTTTTGAGCCTTCGCTAGTGTTAATCTATAGGAAGCGGTAATAGAGAGCGCAATATATATATTCTCTTAGTAACGAATAATTAAAAATTGGACTTGTTTTTTTTTATATATATTCCTTTGTTTCGCTTCATTGCAACGTTAATTGAAATTGTTTTATCTTCATTAATAAATATTATATTACAATATACGTTGATATAGCTTATTTATAGGCAGAGTGGAAATAAACATCTCACTACTTCAAATTTCGTACGTATCTATATAAGGGTTGTTTTAGTTTTAGGCGCAATCTTCTTGGAAATAATACAAAAGTAAATCCGGAATTAACGATATGTGAGTTTCTTCAAGTTTTGAGAAATCGTAACGCTATGATTGATAAAGCATTTATTGTTTTTACTATACATTGGGTGTATGTATAAATCCTTTTGAATAGTGATAAAATAAAATAAAAAAGAAATTTTTCAGGAGAGCTTTTGAATTCTTCTGGAACATTTTGAAAAAAAAAAAAATTTTTGAAAATAGATTTTTAGTAGATTAAATAGTAGTAGCATAACGAAATCATTAGCTTCATCCACCTTCATGCGTCGTCGTGGCATTACTTTTAGATTGAGGTAGAAAGGTTGGACGTTTGGATCTTGAATAGATTCCAGTCGTATAGCAAACCGAATTATACGTTAGGAATTCTTGATTCAGTTACACACATACATCTTCTGTGGGTATCAGTGTTGGTGATGACTACTACAGCTAGTACAGATATTAGGGTTCACCTCTTCTGATTTGTAACAGTGTACTTCGTTAAACATGTTCGCGTTGTTAAAGGAACACTTTAAAATTTTATAATGTTATGTTATGTTACATATAAGTATGGGGATGATGAATACGGAACATATTAATAAAGTTGTTTTAGGTTTTCAATAAGTTTTGGGAGGAACGATATTACAGTTATACGGAGGAGTCGCGCCTGATTATTTGACAAACGCTTAACAATTTGGGGGAAGACAGGTTAGTAAGGAATAGTTATTGGAAACTTTTCTTGACATCTGGATGCACTTCTACTACAAACATGCGTCGTCTTTAGATATCACTCTTGAGGGTTGGCAGGAAAGTTATTTGAGACGGATAATAGTTATATATACTTTTACGTTCTACAATTATCGAAGAGGTTGTTCCTACTCTTTTCTTCCTCTTCTTCTTCTTCGTCTCCTTCTTATTCGTATATGCTATCGGTTATATATATATTTTTTCTTTCCCCCTTTTAGTTATATTGATTTCAACAGAGTCTTCTTCTTCTTCGGTACGAAGGTTTTTTTTATTGATTACGTTCACTCTAGTCTTCTTCTTCTTTGAATACATACCGTTTATGCTTTACTTTTCAAACGCCTTCTCTTCTATAAATAGCAATTATTACAATACGTTGCAACTACTTCTTCGTCTTATGGTATATCTTTCGACTGCTTCTCCACTTTCTTCTTCTTCTTCTTTTTCTATTACTACATTCATTTCGTCTCCTTCCATTTATCTTAAACTTTTCGACTGTTTTCTCTACGTCTTTTCTTCGTCTTCTCTTCTTCTTTACCTTTTATTCTTCTTCTTCTTTTTCTTCTTCTTCTTCTTTTTCTTCTTCTTCTTCTTTTCCTTTTACTACATTCTTTTCTTCTTCTTCTTATTTTCTTCTTCTTTCTTCTCTCTTCTTTCTTCTTCTTCTTTTTCCTATTCTCTTATTTCTTCTTTACTATTCGCTTCTCCACTTTCTTCTTCTTCTTTTTTTTTCTATAACTACATTCATTTCGTCTTCTTCCGTTTATCTTATACTTATCATCTGTTTTACTTCGTCTTCTCTTCATCTTCTTCTTCTTCTTTTCCTATAACTACATTCATGTCGTCTTCTTCCGTATATCTTATAATTTTCGACTGTTTTCTACGTCTTATCTTCGTCTTCTTTTGTTCTTTGCCTACTGCTACATTCGCGTCTTCTAATTTTATATCTTTCGACTTCTTCTTCTTTGTCTTTATCTATTACTACACTCGGTTGTGACTTTTCTTCTTTATCTTATGCCTTTCAATGGATTCATTTTCTTCTTCTTCTGTTGTCATCCACTACTTTTGCGGCTTCTTCTTCTTCTTCTTCATCATATTACACCAACAATAAATTATGGCAGTCATTACAGTATACGTGGAATATTGAGGACAATTGGCTGTTTCTACATAAGAGGACATGTATTGCGCATATGAATAGAGTTCATAGCTCAGATGGGGTACAAGAGTTAATTTTGTCGCGGTTTGCAATCATAGTAGGAATATGCGGTTGACTATTCACTCGGTAAAACAGGACGAAACGAGTTAGAAATAGAAGAGTGTGTATAGTTTGGGGGAAGGGTTTGCTCTTTATATTAGGAAGCTGGTTGTTAAGTTTATATGAATAGATTGTACATTAATTCATAGGTTATCATAATTCTGGAACTTCAAATTTTTCGTAGCTCGCATTTCATAGGAGAAATATACAGTTAATATTTACTCGGTTGAGTTGGTTTGTATAGCTTGAAGGGGATGTGGGGAGTGTTAGTGGGAGTATATTCTGGGGGAAGGGAGGTATATGCTGGGGAAAGTAGTATAGAGTTGCGAGGTGGTGAACACTAGGAGTGTACCATTGTAAGGGAAGCAAGGAGGATAACAAAGTGGGGGAAGGGGCGTTCCTTTTAAGTGTTGATAACAGGATGGAGCTTGAGTGGTTAGCAGACACAATGATGAGATTACTGAGGCATTCAATAGATTATGAAGAATCGAACCTTTTCAGTTAATTGAATAAATTAGATACAGTCCCTTTTGCTTTCAAATCTTATATTTATATTAGTTGTACACTTTTCATTTGAATGACAGGCAGATGGTTTACAGTAGCTTAAATACACAAAGAAGGTTCCGTTGAGAAGGAATTCGACCCTAATAGAAATATAGTACGCGGAGAAAGGAAAGAACAACGATTAATTTTCCAAGGAATTTTAGAAACTCTTAATAAGTATCACGAAATATACTATCCTATTGGGTTATTTAGCAGATAGGCTCGATCTGATAGATCATTCCTCTCTCTAAATAAGGGGGAAGCTGTGATGGTCGACATAGAGATAGATTTAATAAATTTAGAAAATCTTAAAATAATGATATTCAGAGAGCCAAGTATGGACATCAAAAATATATTTCTTCTGGTTTGAATCGTTTAAAAGTGGAAGCCTGATATATTTCTTCTCAAGATTCCATGTATTACAAGAGGCTAACAAAATATTGAATATTCAGCTATACAAGTAATATTTCTTAGATCTTTATTATACCATAGATATAATTCTGTGTTAAATTAATATCGTTTGCCAATCCTAATAGACTCGACCTTGTGAGTAGGTGCGAACGAGCCTTTATTATTTATGAATCGGAACAGCAAGTCTCGCGTGTAGCGGGTGCTTAACTATTATTTTAACGAAACGGACCAATCACGGGCGCGCTTTGCCTTCGACGGGTTGAGCCGGAGGCGACCGTTCCGATGACTGAATCCGGCCAATGGCGAGCGCCGCCGGTGAAGTCATCGCGCATAGGATGAGTCACTGCACTAGCGTGGATTTCGGAGATATGGTGCAATCGTTACTATAAAAGGAGCGAACACGATAAACTCAACCTCTTCAGTTCGAGACCAGACTTGCGAGGGGGAGCGCTGCCCGACAGACTACCGACGGAGCCCTGAGTTCCAGAACAGCATTTGCGGACGGAGTTGCTGCCCGGACGTATGGAGGAATCTACCATTCATCAGTACCAGAGAGGATCATACCGCCACTGTGTAACAGCTAAGGAATGAATTAATGCGGTATCCAGCGGAAGTCGGCACGAGAAATAAGGATGTCGTCCAGACCAGACTTGCGAGCGGGAGCGCTGCCCGACAGACTACCGACGGAGCCCTGAGTTCCAGAACATCATTTGCGGACGGAGTTGCTGCCCGGACGTATGGAGGAATCTACCATTCTTCAGTACCAGAGAGGATCATACCGCCACTGTGTAACAGCTAAGGAACACATTTATATTATCTATCGATTAATTATTTTCACTATTGAAATGTATTTATTTTGGGAAGATTTAAAATCGTAGCAATAATGTATAATTAATATCACGATTTCTTGTGTGATCTTGGCTCAATTCGTACGGGAATATCTCCCAAACGAATATATTTTGATGCATGGGGATTTTCATACCATTTGTATTAACAATTGATTTTACGGAGCTCTATAAGCAGTGCGTAATAGATTCATAATATTGTCGACGCGTTATGTATTGCATAACCAGATATCAATCCTAATCGTACGAGAAATTCTTCCGAACGAATATATTTTAAAGTATGGGGATTTTCAAACTATTTTTACTAATAATTGAATACACGTAATTCTATAAGAAATGCTTAGTATCCTTATAATAATTGTGTTGCGTAAGTATTGCGCAATCCGGTCTTCAGCCAAGTCTTTATGATTTGAGTACCTCGGTACATCTGGCTTAACAAGTAGCTTCAGAACGACGAGTAAAGGACAGAATGGGGAGATCTAACTGAAATTGGAGTTTTCTGGTTTACGAACGTTGAGCTAGGTGAGGTTGT
>JADDOH010005137.1:0-20921 GCA_016648135.1 Agrypnia vestita
GCATCGCCGCATCCGGTGGTTAACTCCTGTTTAGACATAACCTCCCACACTAAGCTGCAGACCAAGATCAAGCCGAGACTCTACTGCTCCTGCTGGAATCCCCCGAAGTCCTCGCTTCCCGGCGACAAACATATCAGGAAGAAATCCCGCGTCTGATATTAAGGTTTGTATATTGTCCCGCGGGGCAGTCAAATTGACTGGTGTATAATGATGAGGATCCCACGTTTCGGCTACATGAGCCGGATTATTATGATGTTTACTGCTGATTAAAGGGCTGAATGAACTAACTGGGTGACTGGAAAAGACTCTCCCTTGAGCGCGTCAGTCAGAGCCATTTTAGCATCGCCAAATATAGTTGATGTGATTGATCCCACGGTGTAGTCTTATTGACTAGAGATATTAAATGATGGTTAAACAGCATGATTATTACAGTTGATTGTGTAGTTCCTGATATGTTTCTCGCTGGCCGGGAAGAGAGAACCCCGAAGGTCTCTGTATACAGCAAGTTAGAAAAGGTGGTGAATGATGAGAATGATGATGTTAGTAATGCCATCGTGCTCCTGAATGCGGTCCCGATCATAAAGTTGATTGTTAAACTGCTGACAGATCTCGTTCATTAAAGCGGTCCCGAGCATTAGTATTGATTGTCGAACTGCTACCTGCATCTTATAATTTCTCGTTCATGAGGAACGTCCTATCTCGTCCTTGAGTACGGAGTTATTACATTCACATACATTCATAACCAGAGCCCGAGCTCGTCGCACCAAGGGGACTGAAAAAGACGTGAGAGGCTCTTCCCCTTAGATGTTAGAGGGGTAACCGCATCAAGACCTTCAGACCATCCTGTAATTCTTGGCTTTAAAACCCAGTCACAACCGGGTAGATACAGTTAAGATGGCCCTACCTAGTCCCTGACCTAAGGTGTCTCTCCAATCTAATCAGACTCCATAGCCGAGAACGCGCGCTCCGACATTCGACCCTGTCTTGCAACGCGAGTAGATCCAACTTCATCTTTTTCCACAATCGAAATTCTGCCTCCCAAGATCACGGGGCGTGAAAGACGTACGACTCCTCGCCTCCCGACCATGAAGAGACGAACTTCCCCATTCGGTTCTCGTTCATTATCCCATTTATAATCCCCGCGTGCCTAACCTTAAGAGTCTAGCGCCGGTAATAAGATCTCATTATGCTACGTTGGAAGTTAATATTGCACAACCGGGCGAAATACCTATTTTCCGCGAACCTATTCAATTTGTAAAACGCAATAATATGTATTTATATATGTTAGTAAAACGTTTGAAATGCAGAATGCACGTATGATGACCTCGCTTCTATTCTAAAGATAATTAAGATATAATCCCGACGTTACGTCCCGATATCAGTACTAATTTGTTTCCGCGTCCGTTACCGTCGAACTCTGAACCCACGTAATGAAATGAATAGTGATTATGTGACAATGACAAATTATGTAGCACGAACAATCCATTTAATACACATAAGAAAACATCAGGAATAAATAATATTAAAGGTTCTTATCTTATTTCTGTAGTTGGCCTGCTTCTGAGATGGCATCCTGATCCGAAGTAATATAACGGGTCTTCTCCTAAATTGAGCATTTACCAGCGCCTGTGTAGCCTCCACTTTCCTTCGTATATATATTTTAATATCAGCGCCTGTAAAACTGTATTAGATCCTAGAAACAAGAAAACTATTCCCTCTACGCCGAGCACATGCAGAACATAAACCCCCTCAATCTAGTTCATCCACGGTTAAGAAAAAAAAGGCGAAAGAATAGTAATAGTAAAAGGTCCCAACAGAAGTTGAAGTTCTCTGTAAACTGTCCATATCCTCTAGTTGCGCCTGTGTTTTCCAATAACAACTTTCCAGTCATGTATTTAACATAACGTCCTCCTTGTGTGTATGTGTGCTTCAATATCTGCCATCCAGTTAATGGTTCCCAAAATAGTGTTTTCCTTGTATATATATTTCAATATCAGCACCTGTAAACCTGTATTAGATCCTAGAAACAAGAAGACTATTCCCTCTACGCCGAGCACATACAGAACATAAACCCCTTCAATCTAGTTCATCTACGCCGTACAGTGATATCACATGCAGACATAAACAATATAATTACAAGTATGCTTGCGTCCCGCCGACTGGACGCCTGTGTTTTCCAATAACAACTTTCCAGTCATGTATTTAACATAACGTCCTCCTTGTGTGTATGTGTGCTTCAATATCTTCCATCCAGTTAATGGTTCCCAAAATAGTGTTTTCCTTGTATATATATTTCAATATCAGCACCTGTAAACCTGTATTAGATCCTAGAAACAAGAAAACTATTCCCTCTACGCCGAGCACATACAGAACATAAGCCCTTTCAACCTAGTTCATCTACGCCGTATAGTGATATCACAAGCAGACATAAACAATACAATTACAAGTATGCTTGCGTTCTCCCCCACCTTGGTGGAAATATTCGCATTCGTATTCACCGAGTAGTAGGCCTGATATTCGTATTCATGAAGGTAGTATTCTTTGCATCAAGGTTATTATATTTACAAGTATGTTCAAGTTCCCCCACCTTGGTGGAAATATTCGCATTCGTATTCACCGAATAGTAGGCCTGATATTCGTATTCATGAAGGTAGTATTCGTTGCATCAAGGTTATTATATTTACAAGTATGTTCAAGTTCCCCCACCTTGGTGGAAACATTCGCATTCGTATTCACCGAATAGTAGGCCTGATATTCGTATTCATGAAGGTAGTATTCGTTGCATCAAGGTTATTATATTTACAAGTATGTTCAAGTTCCCCCACCTTGGTGGAAATATTCGCATTCGTATTCACCGAATAGCAAGCCTGATATTCGTATTCGTGAAGGTAGTATTCGTTGCATCACTCTCAATAATAAAATCATATAGATAAATAATTACGGTAACTCATAAAAATATGATATTACTTATATTAAACGAACAAAACAAAACAATCTGTCATATAAGTAAATAACGTGATCACGGAAGACCGAAGGTTAACTACCCCTGAACAGACCGCGATCTGCCCACAATAGTGAAAAATGTTCTAGAAAACATTTCAAATATCTAATATTGAATGAATTAAACAATGTCATATGAAAACTATCACGGCTACGGAAGACCGAAGGTTGATCTGATCTAACCGTAAACGACCCACAATAATGGAATATGTTGTAACAAAAAAACATTTCAAATATCTAATATTGAATGAATAAAAACAATGCCATATGAATAACCACCGCAATTAAGGAATATATACAATTCGAAACACGTCTTTATAAGAACTTGATAGGAACAAATCGTGTTTTCAACGATTGCCTAATGATACGCAATACAAACATGTAACGAGTTCAAATAAACCACACATTCATGTTTTAATAAAATAAATATAAAATCCAGATGCATTTTTAAAATATATTATTTGTGGGGAATTCCTCGTACGATTTGAATTTATATCACGCTTACAATCGTGATATCAAAACACATAATTAAATTCTCGTATTAATTGAAACAACACAGCGCCTTCGAATACAGGCCGATAATAAAATAATTAACCGCAATAGAAACCATAAATGTGTTCCCCAGCTGAAGACCGGCCGCATCTAAATTAACTATCTCTATACAACATGTACAATTCGAAATACGTTTTATAAGAACTTGATAGGAACAAATTGTGTTTAGAACGGTTGCCCAATGACGCAATAAAAACATGTAACGAGTTCAAATAAACCACACAATCATGTTTTAATAAAACAAATATAAAATCCAGAAGCATTTTTAAAATATATTATTAGTAAGAAACTCCTCGCACGATCTACACAAATCATATAGAAATCCGCGTATTCAATCGCCAGTATAGATAACAAAGCATTCGTTAGCATAAGAATACATCCGCCCTGAAGAACCTCTCGCACATTCCGAACCTCGCGACATTGAATATACATAATTATACTGAATTTTAAAACCCACGAACAAACTCGAAACACCCTTCGTCAGTAAAGTATTCCATTTTAAAGCCTTTATATCTTTGGTAATATATGAATATCAAATTTAAGTGATTTTTCATATGAACAGCGACAGAATTATATATTTCATAAGCGTTATGCAATAATTTGAATAACTATCACAGTCGCCACATTACGATTTCTTGTACATTAAATCCGAAGCGCGTATAGTAATAATTATCACTAGGCCCAAAATACGTAACAAAACAATCCACAACATGTATCAATAATTGTTACGATCCAGAAAGTTCTAAATTGAATACACGAAAAAGGCAATAGAAATAAATAATATTGAAAATGCTTAGCTGTTCACTGTTCCAATTCTCTTTGAATTATTATCAACCTCTGGCTTTTTCCTCGATCCAGCCAAATTATCTTCCTTACTGACTCTCCTCGACAAAGCCTCCGCCGACCTTCAAGCTGAAAACTCAAGTGCCGCTTTCTAATTTGTAACGCCTAAAAATAGTCCCTATCTCGCGCCATCTTTGATTCCAACTAGCGTGTAAAAGTCAAAGTCTAACTCAGAAAGCCTCTGATTCGCCGAATTCGTTCCGCGGATCCACGTTCCTGACTGGCCAGATTCGGTGCTCACGGCCCGCGTCTGTGATTGGACAATCTCGTTAAACAAAATAACATAAAGCCTGCTTTACACGCCCGCGTGCAGAAATAATAAAGCTCGTCCGCACCTACCTATCCGGCAAATATTTAATTATAGAGTATTTAACGGTTTGTGAAGCTTCTCTTTATTATAAACTTTAGCAGATAGATATTTTCGTATAATTTTTCAGCAATGTCTATTTGAATAGGCCAATATCGTTACAGGGCGATCTTTCGGCGATGCGAGCGAAATTCGATGCGACGAGCACTTTTTCTCATAGTTTCTCTTGCATTTTGTATCACAATTTTATATCGAAAAGTATCAAATTAAAATTTATTAGTTTAGTTCCGTATACTTTAAATTGATTTAATTCTCTAAAACGACTTCAATTAAATTATTTCATCTAATAAACCTGAATTAAAAAAATTAATTTTCACTTTGTGAGATTTCTAAGTACTTTGTGTGCGTGTGTGTGAGTACTACATTGAAGGAGATTAGAGTGAGTGAATAATGAATGAGTGTGTATGAATAAATGTGTTTTGGCTGAGCAAATATTTTTTGGCGATGTGTTTTGAATATTGTATTATATGGACGTGTGATTTGATTTTTTTTATTCAAAATAATATTGCAAAGTGAACGACTATCTAAAAAAATTAAAATAATTTTTACAACATGTTGATTATTCAAAGTCTGTGATTAAGCGTAAAGTTTTTTTGGGCCACGAATTTTGCTGACAGATTAATTATTCACGATTTTTCTGGACACTGATTATTCTATATTGTTATTAGATTGGATTTTGTTATGTAATTTTTTCCGGTGTAATTTATAACCTAAATAATCAATGTCCGCAAAAATCTGACCGAAAAAATCCTATCTGGAGAATCACCGAACCGTAAATTGTTCATAGGTGTACATTATTCTCTATTTTTCCCTACAACTAATAAGTTGTATAGGAGCGTAAGAAATATTCTCTGCTCTCAATACTACTAAAATACCTTATTGTAATAAACATTATATGTGTTTTATCGTAATACATGTAATGGAAGAGTAAATAATTCTAATGAAAAATATCCTCTAGACATTTTAATGCAATTTAAAAAGGATTATGTTTGAACATTTATATTTACATCTTTTAAGTACGATATTACAAATGGGCAGCGTTTATTTAAAATTCCAATGCCTTTCGCTAAATGAATAAATAAATAAATAATGAGTATAGCGTTACAAAGGCGTAGAGGGTCTGTGATATAATTATATTCTTTCGAGAACAGAATTACAGTTTTATAAACACACGACGAACACAATAATTAATGATGCAGCTAAATCATGCTCCCAAAAGCAATTTAAATTAAAAGAAAAGAAAATTCGGGTGATGAATTGAACTGACGTAAAAATTCGCAATAAAAATTTCTTGTTTTTGCCTTAGGTAAGTCAGGGTTCAGGGTGTCAACTGGTGATTTGCAGTAGTTAATTTCATGTAGAGTATATGTATATATAAAATATTCTTGGTTCAAACCTTATATTGATTCTAATCTAAAAAATTGTATATTCAATTTATGCAAGGTTTTTATCATTTTATTCAACTTGTATTGAAGCGAATGAATTTTTCAAAATCAATGTTACTCTAATTATGCTTCAACTTTTTGCAAAAAATAAGTCAGAAATATTTTTAAAAAATGCAAACTTTCATATTACATATCTTCATAACTATTGATATTATGTCATTGTTGCTTGAACTTTTTCGACTCATTATCGAAGCAGGAATCCACCTGTAAAATTCTTGCTACTAGCTATGAGAGACCCAGTATAAATATAGGATGTCTCATAGCTAGTAGAAAAACTTACACTTTGGGTGAAATGTCGACAGTTTCGGAGATAAGCAACATCAAAGTTTACATTTTTTTCAATATTTTTTACTTATTTTCATAAAACGTTAGAATATCATTACAGTAACTTATACGCAAATATTCGCTTTGGTACACTTGTGATTTGACTTCAGAAATATGAAAAATATTTTTCTCATTTTATTAGACTTGCATTAAAGCGAATGAATTGTTAATATTCCATATAAGTTACAGTAGTGGTACTCCAACAGTTTACAGAAAATATCTCATAAATATTATACAGTACTCTCTCGCTAATCCGCTACCACAAAATCCCAACCATCGGCGGATTACTGAAAACGGCGGATTATAGTGTATAGGTACAAAAAATCGAATCAAATATCGAAATTTTGGACTAATTATGTATATAATTAGTCCAAAATTAAAATTATATAATATATAATCAATTTGGCTTGTTTTTACCAGAATATATCTTTTTAATAATTTGATTGCGCATTTTACCTGTAACCATGTCACATGACATTCCATTTTCTTGAGCCAATTTAATACAAATATCCATGCCATCTAGAGCATCTTCGGATTTGAGGGTGCAACCTAAACACAACATGAGTGCGAGACATCAGCAGTTATCGGTGTTTGACGTCGACTCTCTTGCTAAAACTACGAAAAGAGTGTTTATTCTAATTGCGGGCATTCACCAGTCCTCATTGTTCGGCGTTTCTCTATTGACTCTGCTTTAGTGACGTAGTTTACAATTTTATTTCTGTTCTTACGAATGTCATTAACCGTTGACCGCCAAATGCCAAATGATTTGCTATGTCTGTAAAAGCCCCCCCTTATCCACTTTACTTAGGATTTCTATATTTTGTACTAAAGTTAACGTTTCGTGCTTTCGTTTAGTGTATTGCATGGCGATATTTGACACTGGTTGTCGGAGGCGGACCAAGGCCCGGTTGTTTCAAGTTGTATTAAAATAAGAGTTCGTTTAAAGCAAAGATTTTTGCATTCTGCACCAATCAAAGGATCCATTTCCGTAAAAATCTATACATTAAACGAACTTTTGTTTTAATCCAACTTGAGTGGTTGCTTTTAACCGTGCGGCGAAGTATAGAAGTGTACGTCATACATACGAAAGAGAGGGAGGACGGCGGATTATGGAGCTGAATATTTACAATAACGACGGATTACAGAATGCGATCGACTCGCAAAAAACGGAGGATTATAGTAGTTGTCGGATTGTCGAGCGGCGGATTAGCGAGAGAGTACTGTATATATGAGAACCGGCTTCATCGACTGTTTTGTCGACCTGAATCCATGGCTCGAATATAGAGACAATACTTAGTGGTTTAAAGGTTAAGGTACGCTTTAAAAGAGTAATTTGCAGTACAAAATAAAACTTTTAAAGCGTACCTTAACCTTTAAATCATTTAAGTATTGTCTATGTATTCGGGTTTATGTTTTCCGTGTCACTACATGGAACTTCAGATGCTTTCGGATGCCGAGGTGTCATTTGTTGGCCGCTTGTTGTCTCTTCGCGGTGTGTACATATGCGTGCGCACGCCTACTTGTATCTCAAATAGTGATTTACTTGATGTAGCCCGTCAATTATGACGGAGAATTAATTACGCCCCCGACACTCCGCAACGACATAATATTTCAATGCGCCATCTCCTATTTAAATGTATAAATTGGGCGTCGTCTATCATATTAAAAAAAATGTACATAAATCAACCCTTTTCAGTATGGAGACAGGCCAAAAAACAATTAAAGCTCTATCTGCCTTATATAATTGTCACAAAACAATAAGCGAATTATTGAATAGATTCGTGCTCGTAACTATTTATTAAATTTAACAATTTTTTGTATACCTATTCTGTTACTAAAATGTAATTTTATTTTATATATACCCGTCAAAAATGACGTACTTCTACTATATACTTTGGTAGCGAGTTCAGGCCATGGAACAGCGCTATCCAGCGTAGCGTCGATAGCGTACATAGAGAATTATGTATTTATTGATTTTATACCTCATCATTATCTGCACCATCTGGTAGCGTCATTAAATGACATTGTTACTCAGAGAATTATGTATTTTGATATAAATAAAAACAGTAGGCTGTTAATAAAATAGTCTTTGGCACTGAATGCCCGGCATAGGTCGGATGTCACAGGAAATGTAATGCTAGATTATTGACACTCAATAATCTTACCATGTCTAATCGGGATCGGTATTTTTATTGCGAGGTTGCAATGCCGGAAGGTCAAATAAATATACATTTTAAAATCTAAATGTTTTCATGTAAAAGATGTTCTCCGTAACGAAAAGACGCGCGCGCGAATTAATCTCCGCTAGAGAGTTGTGGCCCCACTCGACGCGCAATGAAAATTGAAAATAAATGACGCGAATGATTTTTCAGCGGTTTTGTAACTTGTCACCGCGAGAGCTCGCCGTTCGCGTCCTGCCGCCTGTAAATTTAGAAGAAGGTCGCGTGGTCGGTTGGCAAAATGCTCGGTAAAAAAAATCACAAAAACACAAAAACTTCAAATTCCGCATCGTAAATAACCGCGTGAGTTATTAGCTGGAAATAAGAAGTGATCTTGAAGTCGGTTCAATGCCGCATTACACGGCGCGTTCTTCTTGTGTAATTATGCTCTGAGTTAATAGTTGAAAAAAATAGAAGAACGTGATGCGTAGATGAAATAGATTCGTCGGCATAATCCCTTTTTTTCTCGGGGTATGAGATAGCTATGTTAAAATAACGCACTCAAGAATAGACAGGACGTAGGTACTTATTCATGTACGCATAAAGTTTCTATCGAGGCATCTGTCAAACTTCAATAATAATCTTTTTGTATAAAAAGGTCTTTCTATTTAAGAAATACGCATGTGTAAGCCGTGCGTACGACGCAGATTGTTTTGTTGTGTTGGTGTTTATACCCGTAAACACCAACAATGTCCGTCGTATGCACGGTTTACACATACTAATTCGATTGTATTTCGTAAATGGAAAAACCTATTCTGTAATTTAAATTCCTCTATGTTCACTAAAATATTTTGTATTATCTTTGGTAGACTGTCGAAGATTTTGAGTACATTTAGCAGTTTTGTGTAGGTATTTTTGTTTTACTTCTGTAGTCTTACATTATCGCCACTTACATTTAATGAATGAAAACCATTTTTTACTTTCATTTCAATAATACATGTTTACTTTTAAATATTTGTTCCAAAACATAATATTTTATTCAGTATGTTCAAATTTTTCAAGAACACTATATTATACATGTCTCAGAGACGAGTCTATTTCTTATATGGGAAAGTAGGTATGGAAGTCTTATTTTGGGTGTTTATTAGGCTTAAGACCTATCGTATGGCTGGCTTAGGCAGCGTTCTACTTAGGACGCTCGAAAAAAGGCTATTTTCTGACTTTTTTGTGAGATTATGAATAAAGATATTGATGTAGGCTTTATAAGATTTAATAAATACACTTTTGAAATACTCTGAAATAAATTTATTATATGTTTTATGCACTTTTAACATACAAAAAGATCATTCGAATACAACGCCTCGATTAGTAGGTGGGCCTGTGCTAGTCTTGAAATTTAAAAAATGGGCCATCTAAAACAGAAAAAAATTTAATTTTTAGTTTCAATATATCACTAGCAACTGATTGAACTATGTATAATTTTTAATGTACATACATGCAAAAATAACAAAATAGCGACGCAAAAAAGGAAGAAAAAAAATTGCATATTTTTTAAATAATTCTAGTTCGGTCGGTTGCTAGTAATATTTGAATTTAAAAATTCAAAAATTTTCTGTTTTAGGTTTTCCATATTTGTAATTTCAACATTAGCGTAGACGTTATTAATTGAAGCGCTGTATTCAAATGATGTTTTTGTACGTTAAAAGTGCATAAAATATATAGTTACAATTGTTTAAATGTATTTCAAAGGTGTATTTATTAAGTCTAAAAATCATTATTTATTCATAATCTCACTTTACACACATGTAACGATCACTATCAAATTTGAAAAAAAAAAGTGATTTTCTTCTGAATTCTTATTCTGTCTGTCCATTATAATTCGCTGCCATGTATTTCCGCTGTATTTGATAATTTAGTCTGGCCATCAGGTTTTATTTACTAAAATAATTGTGAATAGTTTATATATAAAAACAATGTGTTAAGGAATCTCAAAAGTCCTTGGAAGTGTTGGCCTGGCCGCACATTGACGAACTAAAAATCTTAAGGTACCTACCTGCTGCCGGGGTCGCGCCAAGGTGGTGTAATTACTATTAATATTTATAAATACCGTCTTCAATGCTGTCACAAGTATTTTTTAATGATTTTCATGAACATTTCAGTTCACGTCGTCAAAACTTCATCGTGTATCATTCTTTTATTTTGGTACATCGCAGAATTTGTTTTCGCAACTGCTTTGACGTACTTAGCCACCATCACTCCTCGCTCCTCACTCCTCACTTATGTTCACGCCACGTGACTTCCAAGTTACGGGAAAATTCGAGACATACTTTATCCGAAAATTCATTTGGCGAGTCGAAAAATTTGGGGGCACATTGTGCCGATTTATTTTTGCCATGTGGAGAGTTTGACTGCCGGAATTCGCCGACCGCTTCAAACGATTGACGTCAGAGTTTAGAAGTTATGGGCGAATATGAAACTGGAGAAAATAAAAATATTATTTATGTGTTAAAGATTATATTTTAAACGAATGGTGAATATATTCCACCTGGATTTGCCAAGATATATATAACATTTTTGTTAAAACAGTCCGATTAAAGTTTTGTCTGCTTAACTTTGATTATTACGTTATAAATAGTTAGATAGATAGATAAATAGGAGATACCAAGGAGACCTGGATCCACCAAGTTTGCGGAACGTGCTTTCAGCTTTGCGGGCCCAGCTATATGGAATTAGCTGCTTCCAGTGTTGCGATCTATGGAGAACCAGGAACTCTTCAAGAAGAGCCTAAAAATTATTTTTTTCGGAATGTCGCACCTGTAAAGCGCCCTTGAAGCGTCTCTAACGCAAAAACGGCGCTATATAAATTAACATAAACATAACATAGATAGATAGATTTATTTCACATTCGTAGGTGACAACTTTTTATAATGTTTACAAAATTATATAAGCATGTTTCATTGTGCTGTTGAGTAAACACTGCGTTAATTTGACGCCCTGCCTGCTACACTAGTAATTTACTGCATTATGCAGGTACATCCAATGACGGAGGTTCGTGATCTTGATGACCTTCCGTCCTATCGACTTTTCTCCTCCAACTTTCCCGGCATCCTGCAGATCTTAGCACTGTCACCAGAGAAGTGCCTGTAAATTTTTCCACTTGGTCGGTCCAATGCGTCAGGGCCCACTACAATCAGCTTCTCCAGGCTATTTTCTCTTCTGGCAAGATGTCCAAAAAATCGGAGGATTCGTTTAGGATAAGTGGTTAAGAGTCTCTCCTTGATTTTGCATTCTCGTAATATGGGGGTAGTTTAATGAAATTAAGAAGAATTTTTTAAAAATAAATTTATTTTAATAACTAACATAAATAAAAGATGCGATTTTACCTTATCGTTCTAGCAAATTTTTGATCCTCGTTTATGATAACTCAAAGGCTTTGACGCAAAATACTGTTAGGGCCGTTTTTATTTCACTAGCGTAATTAAATCTTCTTAATTTATTAATTTGAGTCATCACTCATTGAAAAATACAAAAATTGACTAAGTTATAGGAATACGAAGCTAGTTTGGTAGTCGAAATATTAAACGAATTTCATTATTCTTTTGCACTTTTATCGAAATTCCCTTTTTCAGACTGGTGGAGAAAATATATCAAAAACTATTAGGCCGATTTTGTTCAAGTTTTGCATAAATCTATTTATATTAAATATTGAATAGATATGTTACATTATATACGTTACATCGTTTAACGGGAAAATGGTTTACTGCGACATAATTATGCGCGCGTCACGGAGAAGAATCTTTGCGGGACACCACATAACTCCACCATTTTGAATTTTCAAAATAATTTGTTACTGAAAAAGGTTTGCCACAAATTATGATAATAAAACGAATTTTTTATGTTCAATAATTACATCTTTTGGTTCGAGATTTCTGGGATATTCTGCCGTGTTGTGTATGTGTTGGTACAATGGACCCTGCAATGAGATACGAAACGTTGGCCAGAAAGGTGGCAGAATATTCCAGATAACTCAAACCAGTTTTTTTTATAAATATCTACTTATTCTAAGAACCGACATGCAAAAATGCCGTCATTTTTGACGGATTACAGCTAGTTTTTAATTTTTAAGTCAAGTTTTATTTTTATTTAAATGTATTTGTTGATGCCTCAAATTGGTGTAGCCCTTAAAATGAATAATTACGATGTTAATAATTACTTTCCAGGAGTCCAGAGTGAGGTGTGCAGCGCCAGGAAGGAGGCCGAGCTCGTCAGGCAGAAGCTGCGGCACGTGGAGGGCGACCTGACCGCCACTCGGGCCAGGAACTGTCAGCTCCTGGAGCAGCTGGAAGCTCGCGCGGGTAGGTGGACTAAACCATCACATCTTGGCTGGATTATTTCATGATTACTTCTTTCTCTTGGACCCCACCTCGGCAATCCCCCCCCCCCAACCCACCGATATAAATTTGTATTATATTGAATTACATCCGTTACAAATTATGCACTGTGACCAAAATATTAGTGATGGTTAAACGTTATTTTGACCGATTTTTTTCGGTCAGTTATTTGGGATTTGTATCTGATTGTATCAATAATTGATAACTGAAACATGATTGTTGTCTAGTATCAGACAAGAACAAAATTGTTTTTAGACATTTTCTGGAAAAAATATCTAAAAATATTTAGATTTTTTGTAGAAAAAATCCAAATTTTAAAACGCGTCATATTTTCGTAAATAAAAGTTTTTAAGTTATTACTTCTTTTAACGGAAATTGTAGCGAGCATGTAGCGGGAATGCGAGACACGCGCGCAATCTTAAACTATCAACAATTTATTCACTTGAAATTAGCGTTCAACGTTAGTGAAGATTTTTACATCTCAATACTTTGAGCGTTATTAATATATAATTTTATTTTTATTTCAATTTGAAATTTTTTCTTATAATTACATTAAAAAATCATAAAAAAATATCTCTACAATGAGCTTTGTGCAAAAAAAAATGCAATAACGAATTAAATGTCGACTTATTATGTTTTTGTAAATTCAAATTTTTAGAAGCCATTTTCTCAATTCCAAGTTTTTTGGGTTGGACATTCAGCAGATCTACGTCCAATTATAATTAGGTACATAATTTTGAATCACGGACAACGCCGGGTACTTAAATTTTACATGTGTATTTAAAAAGAAACTGGCGAGGAACTGACTAGGCTGGCCACTGACAGATAATGGGAATGACAGATAATGTGAATGACAGATTTCAGATAGTAAATATTATGAAACTGACGGTAAGCAAAAGCAGTTAATGCTAAATTATTTTAATAGAAATTGTTTTAATGTGTGTAGAATGCCATTGTAATGGATATGGATAGATACGGTAAACTCCCGATTATCCGGGATTGCATTAGTCGGATTGCGGATTAATGGGGGCAATAAAAATTCTTATTTTTTAAATTTAGAATTTTTCAATTCAAATTTCAATTTTTCAATGTAAAATTAAAAAAAAATCTAATTATGTGAACTAAATGTATCGATTTATGGCGCAAGGAGCTAAAAATTATTTCTAATTACGAATTACCGGGGGTTTCAAATCGGGATTAGTCTACTATGAAATTAAAATTTTGGGTTTTGAAAATGTCGAATTTCGAATTATTGGGGTTTGAATTGACATCTATTTTCGGATATTTTAAAATTGAAAATCTCTTAAGCAGAAGGAAGTATTTAAATAGTTGTGTTATTTAAACGATTGTGCAAAAAATCTTGTAAAACGTTTGTTTATAGAAAATTTTTGTTCTATTTATTTAATAATATTGAACAAAGGTCAGATTATAAATCTGGAAATTATATACTAATATTCTTACACATGTTAGACCAATCATGGGCCGTTTGTTTCAAGTTGGATTAAAGTAAACCTTCGTTTAAATCATAGATTTATGCGTTCTCCGCCAATTTTTACTTTAACATTTACTTTAATCTAACTTGAAACAACCGGCCCTAAGTGGGGCAAAAATGTATGCATACTGCTGTATAAGTTACATACACTTACACTTCATTTCAAATATCTCACATAAACTATTATTTTTTGTAGAACAGTAGTCCGCATGCCACAGGATATAGATAATATATTATTTTGAGTATTCTGTTGGTGGATCTTTGTAATTTTCATTGCAGAGTGGATAAAATAAATAAGAAAACTGTGAAAATTGTAAATTCTCACTCACTTAAATACCTGAAAACTAAATTTAACTTTCTATCTAATGAAGGCCTTCCTTCAGCTGACAGTACTTCACTCTCCGTCCCCATTCATAATACTGAAATCTTCAGCTCCTCACTCCAAGTGCAGTCGGCTGGGCTGTGGAATCAGCTATGCACCGATATCACAGCATCACAGTCCGTAACAATTTTCACAAGCAAACAAAAGCAATTTTTTATTTTTATTTATTTTTTATTTCAATGTTTATTTAGTTCCATATTTTATATTATAAAATATATAGTAGTATATGCACTTTAGTCATTTAAAGCTTTTCATAGAAAAATTTTTGCACTCTAATTTAAATTCCTTCCTGTATTTTGTATTGTTTTGGCAGACTATCGAAGATCTATCCTAAATCCTAGTTTAATCCTCCCTTGTCCCATCTATCTCCTACTCGTCTCGTTATCATGGAGCTAGTTTTGTTACTGTAATATTGTATTCTGGAAACCAATTCCAAATGTTCCACTAAATTGTCAACTAGCGATAAACCCGAAAAATACTGTAATAATATGTATACAAAAAGTTAACAAATAAACATACCTACATATTTATTTTCAACATATTGCTCACTATACGAGGCAACCAAAATTGAAAATAACCTAAGAAAAGAGTTCTCGTAAAGCATGCTTGGCTTTAATTCAGAACCTCATGGTGTAAACATATAATTTTTTTTCATTTTTTTCACATTTTTTTCTAATGATTAATATTTTTTTTTGGTGAGGATTATTCGTTTTTTATCCAACTCATTTTTTATTTTTCTATCGTCTCGGATAAGATCACTCAGTCGGAGAATCGATTATGAATTATCTTTTACACTGCTAGTTTATAAATTCAAGGTTTTCTAGAGCTAGTCCCTTCTATATATTATTATAAGTAATATGTATATTTTTTAAATTACCAAATGTTCAAAATCTTGGCAAAGTCTGTGAAAAATATATCATTGTTGTAGTGAACAAATGAACTGTTTGCTTAGAGCCGACCTGCTGCTGATCATCTTGCTTGTGCGTGCCAAGAAAACTGTTACTTTTATAAATGTGTCAGTAGCCTGACTCATTTGTAATAATAACAACTAAAAAGATGTGAAAAATACTGTATAAAAAGCCTAAAACAATTAATCTATTATTTTCAGAGGAGATACGGAAGGTGCAAAGAAGATCGGATGAGCTGGCAGAAGAGGTAGCGAGGCTGCAACAGAAACTTGATCTCCTGCTACCTGAAAGAGAACAACTGAAAGAACTGGTAGAAAAACTCAAGAAAGAAAGAGACCAAGAGAAAAAGGCAAATGAAGAGGTGAGAATAAGTCGAGCTCTGTTGGGACGGAGATACTTTTTATTTTTATATGTAGTATTGATGGATTTTTGTGTTAAAGTTGTAGAGATTATTCATAACGATCATTGAATTGGGAAAAAAATAATCTATATTACCTCTGCGTTGGTGTAATCATAATTTAATATTAAACTACTCAAGTTTTTTAAATTCTGTTAGTACCTAATCAATTAAATATTTTTATTTCTACCTAATATATATAAAAATATAGAATTGGAATATTTCTCAGAATCTCTCACCAGTCGGTGGGAGATTTTGTTATTCTCGAAACATAGTAAGTAATAAAATATAATGTTATAATTAAACTAATAAAGAGTTAATTTTTTTCCCAATTTATTGATTATTCTTATATATTTTGCATAGAATTAATGTGATGTGTTTAACAACATAATTTCACAATAAAATCATCACCAAATTAAAACCATTGTATGATAAAATGTGTATGTAAATGGAATACATTAATAGTATGACCTACGCCACATTTACATTGATTTAATTATTATCAGATGTTAATTCTATTCATTCTTTATCTCATTCAAAATTAGTCTACTGAGAAAGATTTAATAAAATATTAAATATATAAATATTCTAACAAAGATAAATAAATAGAATTATTTAATTCAAAAGTAATAAAAAATATTTTAGAATTTTGATTTGTTGTGCTCGGTTAAATTACGTGACTACTGTTTAGAGTGGGTTTCATTAGAAGTAAAACCCATTTTAGATGCCTATAAGTGATTCATTTTTATGAACAAAAATAATATTTTATTTTCCAGTGTACAGCACGTGCGCATGCCGAACAGGAAGAGCGCGAGCGCTCCTGGCGCACAGAATTTGAGCGCCTTCGCTCAGTGGGTGCGGAGACCGAGGAGCTGTTGCTCGCTGATTGCGAATGGAAACTGCGAGATGTACAGCGTGCCGCTTCGGAGCGCTGTCGCCGCGCTGAGGGTAAGCTGGCGGAGCTTCAGGCTGCTGCAGACCAGAGATGCGAGGCGGCGGATAGGCAGGTAGTAGAGGTGAGACCAGAGCTTGTTTTTAGCAAAACCGTTGTTTTATATTATTTGTATTTTTAATGCAAAATTTATAATATAATTCGTCTCGCATCCAGCTTCGATCAGAGATGGCAGCGTTAAGAGCCACATCACTAGAACAACAGCGAACCCTGAGACAACAGACCCAACAATCTGGAGTGCTAGAGGCCGCCAAGGACACCCTGGAGCAGGAGGCAAGACGACTGAGAACTCTGCTGGTAATGGAAAAAGATGCCATGCAGGCTGTGAAACAGCAGCACGCCAAGGTAAAGGTTTTATGTGCAAAATTGTCAATAAGTAGATGTATGTATCTCTCGAATCACTGTAAAATAACAAATAAACAATCCCTACTTCTTCTCCTACTTGATTATGCTGATGTCTGAATGTCAATGTAAAGCATCTCAATAAATTGGAACGCCTTCAAAATATACGAATCTATTTCATCTTTCCGTAATCTTCTCCGTTAGCCTACAGTCCAACAAAGCCACGATATCCATGTTTTATCTCTACTTTATGATGTCTTTTTCAATCCTCACTCACCTGAGTACCTGAAATCTAAATTCAACTTTCAATCAAATCATGGCCTTGCACTACATTTAGCTGACGGTATATCACTGTCCATCCCCAATCATAATAATTAATTCTTCAGCTCCTCATTTGTAGTGCAGTTGGCTGGGCTGTGGAATCAATTGTGCACAGATATCAGATCTTCACAGACCATAACTATCTTCAAAAACAGATTAATTATTTTACGTCTCTCAAAATCTATTTTAACCCTTCCTTGTCCCCATCAATCTCCCACTCATCTCGTTATCATGAAGCTAGTTTTATCACTCTTAATATTATATGCTTGAAATATGTTTCAATTTTACTTCTAAATTGTGTCTTTGGTTGGAAGAAATTGCCAGCTGGCAATAAACCCGACATACTTTAAATTGTAAAATTGAAATCTGTTTTTAAAGATTACTTTTATGTTACAGAAATGTTGGTTGTTGTGTATCAATTTGTGTATTTCAAAAATTACTCTGTACTACAGACACACATGAACTGATTAAAAATTATTTCTTGTATTGATTTCTATTTTCAGGAGTTAGATGAAAAGGAACATCGCCTAGTTGCTCGCCTTGCTGAAGAAGCGAGGAGGGCTGAACAGCAAGGCAGACAGCAGAAAAGGGTAGAGGAATGTTCTCAGCATGAGAAAATGCTGAAGGAGGTTCACAAGAAGGTAACTGTGAATCTTTTGGTATTCACATATCAAAAGACACATCTAGTTTTTATATTTTTTGCACTATGATACTCTTTATTTCATGATTTTTTTATAATACTATGTTAACACTTAATTTAGAAATGTATCCGATCCACAAAAAGTGGTTGCGGGACCATATCAAAATAAAGTCGGAACATTTAATGTTGCTGTTACTGCCAAACTCTTACTTTAGTTGATGTTGGAGCTGTAGACTACAATTTTACGAATGCTCCGCAGGTATCCCGTTTTTGAGGTATGTAGTTATTTATTTTCAAAGATTCCAGTTTTATGAAGTCAGAGTGCTCATTGTGTGGGTACATTTCCTAATGTCACCATCGGAGAAGCTAGAGAGGATTGTTAGCGGGCAATCGAAACATTGAGGCCAGATTAATTGCTGCTTCTATTCTTTAGTAAATCAAATTCATATTTCCACAGGTTGAAGAACTGAAAACTGTACTAGCAAAAAAGGAAGCGCAGTTTGCAGAGACTTTAGACAAAGCAGAGGGTAAAGCAGACTGGCAAATCATGGAAATCAGAAGAACATTGGATAAAGCAGAACTCAAGCACGCAGAAGCTATGGAAAAACTACAAGAAGAGTATAGTGAAGAAACAGGTGTGATTAAATTTTCATGCCCATTATACAACATGACAATTCCAAAGTAATTGCAGAATAAACAATGTGTCATAGTGTACACATTTTTTCCTATATTAATGTCTCTGACGCCACCCAAGATTAATGATTTGATCCCTGCGCCTAACTGCTGTGAATCAATCATATTTTCAAATCTCTAGGCCTATAAATCTTCTATGATGTCTTACAGATACGATTGTGAGGTTCGAATTCCTCTTTTATTTCATTGTTAAATGTAATTGTATTAAAATTTAGGGTAGACTTATTCAATATTTTTGTAATATATATTCTTTAATTACTGTATTATTATATAACAAACTATTATGCTTTGCAAAAAAGACTTACTGGTCATTGAGGATGAGACTCGAACCCACTTAATTATTAGTCGAGCGATACTGCTAGACCAATAAGCACGTCACAGTATTATAATATTTTGTTATTTCGTACTATTCTAATAATAATTTCAACCGTTTTCTCTCTATTGGAATCACCTGTGTTATTATGTTACTGATTGATTTGATCACTAGACTAATCTTGTGTCGCTACCCAGCACTTTATTTTACTTTCCTCGAAATTAACATATACATAATTATCGATAAGATATATATATATATATATATCGATAAGATATTACAGAAAAAAATTTAACGAAATTTGGTGCTTTAAATAATCTTTGTATATTTATTAAATAATTTAACCTTTGGGTACCAGAAGTAGAATAGGACCGGGGGCCAAAGCGGGGTACAAACGGGACCCCAGACAAACTTGCATTTTAATGAAGTGTTATTTTAGAATTTTTATTGATATTGATTATTTTAATGTCGAAATTTTATGGTATATTTTATAGTATTTACTAGTTGTTCTTCTTCCTTTTCTTCTTTTTTCTTTATTATTTTAATTATTTCTCTTTTTCTTCCTTTTTCTCCTTTTTATATTTTCTCTCCATGTGCCTTAATATAACATATATGTAATTTGCAATCTATATGGCGGACCAGGTCTTGCACTAACAACCTGGTTACGGTGGAATAAACACATAATAATTATTATTATTATTATAATTGTTTAAAAATGTTATATAATATTTATAATTACATTTCTTATACAATGCGAACAAAATTCTACTAAATTGTCATCATTTTATAAGAAACCGTAATATTTTGATGTCTCATAGATCACAAGCATCCAACTGACAGAAGCATCGCAAGCAGAATGAAGTAACAGCGTTGTGTAGAGTGTTGCTGATTGTTTATAGCAAAACATATTTTTTTCTATTTTTGACTGTCTTACTAGACATTATCATTTAATTTTCTTTTGGTTTTGTATTCTTTAGGATATTTATAAGGATTACAAGAAATACCATCTCAATAACATCACAATTATTAAAAAGTTTTAAAAATAAGATTTTTGGGGTTAAGTTATTACCCCGTTCCGGAACGGGAGTGTTAAAAGAATATGGCAATTTATAAATGTATCTGTCAATTTTCCAGAGCGTCTTACCGTGGAATCTGAACGGAGGATTAAAGAATTAGAAGGAGCCCTCAGCGCCCAGGCGTGCTCAGCCAGGGCTACTCTTGAACTGGTGAGGGGACAACTACAGGCGGAGCATGCAGACGCCCTACAAAGGATCAAAGAGCAACATCGCAAAGACATGGGTAAGCATTGAAATATAAAAAGAACTTGATAAAATTGAAATATTTTTATTTATTTAATTAATTAACATAGTGTTAATCAACTTGCATTGCTCCTCCACATT
>JADDOH010005138.1:0-25460 GCA_016648135.1 Agrypnia vestita
GGACCACTTAAACAAAATAATTCTATTTATATATTTTATTAGAAAAATAATATAAAAATCAAAATACTCTATATGAAAAAATGTATTGAAAATTGAATATATTATCTAGGAAAAATGACAAAAAATAAAACAAATATTTAAACGAATCTTAAAAACAATAAGTATGCATCACAATCAGATATGTCATCATTTTCGTTATCAGACACATTAAAAATTAAATTACCATCATCGGTGAAATCGTCAAATGCAATATCCCGCTCCCAATAAATCGTCAAATGCAATATCCCGCTCCCAATATTGGCGTTCTATTTTGCACACAGATATTATTACCCCACTAAATGCTAGTGATTGACGGCACCTTTTCTTTTACTAATTTTTTGACGGAATTCAATGTCATGTCGACATTTCTAGACCCTACATGTCCCTTTACGATTGACCAAATGTTTTCTATCGCGTTAAGGTGATATGGCTTCCGCCATATCACCCAGACGTAATACGGCATGATCACTTTCGATGAACAGCTTGTCGACAGCGAATTTCTTGAAAATGTCTTTATTTAAACATATTAGCCGATATAATTCCGGTTTAAGCATATCATTTGTAAAACAAATATCCTTTTGAGTTAACCACTCTATCATATCGGCCTTCTTAGAATTCGATGTCGGTGCTGGATTTACCAACTTGTGGTATGATGCATTGTCAATAACCACCACAGACCTGGGTTCGAGATTGGGGATCAATTTATCCGTCAACCATTTTTGATAATTAGTAAAGTTCATGTCATCGTGGTAATCACCAGTCGTTTGGTGGGATTTATACATAAGTAAGGCTTCAGGTATAAAACCTTTTTCACTGCCGGCATGCACAATAATAAAACGGGATCCTTTTGATATTGAGATTTTCATGCCTTCACCTGATTTGTCATTCCACGAAAATGATGACACATGGGTTGTATGAACATAAGTTTCATCTGTGTATTACTATTGTCCTGCCTTCTTCACGATACTTCCGCATCGCTCTCAAATAGGATATCGTTTTACAAACGATGTCTGGTTTTTCTCGTAATACTGTCCTTTGTTTTGCACCACTGAAATCCCATATTTTTCAAAATTCTCCTCAGTGATGACTCGGAACCGTTGAAAACGACGGCATCTTGTAGGACGGGCAATAACCTTGTGATTGTAGGTAATATTTTTTCCTTCAAATGAAAATCATATATACTCCTTACGGTTTTGGAAGACACACTAGTAGCTGCCGAATCTTCTTCAATAAAAGTAAAACTGAAAAAAAACATTATATCTATTAAAACTTGACTCTTTTTAGGTTTTATTTAGCTCATATGTGTCGGTGATGTAACGTAGGTCTACCTGTCATACAAAATATGAAATATCTACCTTATTTACGACAACTAAAACGTCACATTTTTTTTAATCATCGAATAGACACTTTCACACCAAAATTACTAAATTAAACTGTTAGGAATGTACAGATTTTTTAATTAAAAAATATTTATTCATTACTCTCGTATTTTCGGCCAGTGTGTAAGAGAGAGCAGTATATTGTGCATCGCAGTTAAATCGAGCAAGAAAGAGCACGACAATACCATACATTTCATGTAGGACAGAGATGGCGGTTGCTTGGGTTTCGGCGAAAGACAAAACAATATAGAAAGAGTACGATATAGTCGGGTAACACGTGCTAGACAAAGACGGAGTGCATGCGACTGAAGCGAGCAGGCGACCGCGTCGTTGTATTCAGTTGCTTTTGAAACGTCGGCAGAAGCGTACGCAAATTCGATTTGCCATGATTTTATAATAATTTACTAAAATAATGCAAATATGTATATTTATCTTATATAATTATATAAAGGGACCTTTAAAAAGTCTTATCTGTATTGTATATATGTATATTTTATCACATATTAAAAACTATGCCGATTTTTAATCAGGTAACGCTGTGTTACTCCACCGTCCCCAAAGTTTTTTTTTGGCACAGTCTTTTAAGAGTTAAATAAAAAAATATGTTATATATTTCTCTGACCGACATTGTTGCTCAGAGAAATAAAAATAAAGTAGTTAAAGTCTCATTGTTTAGCGAATATATAATATTAATTACCTCCATCAATGCTGCTTCACGTTTATTCTGCACGTTTTTATAAACATTTAATATAATTTCTTTGCTTTGTCCACACAAAGGTCTTCCTCTTCCTAATTTCATAGCCTCAGACATGGTCACCCTATTTTTCTTCGAGCAAACGCGCGTCGTTCCTCTTCGACAGTTGAAGACATACTAAAAGATTTATTGCGGGTTCTCACAACATGACATTAACCAATCACCAAAGGGATATCTACTAACACATTTACAGAACTGCATATTATACAATTTTTTTGTTTATGTGTTAGTTTTGGCATTCTAAAGTGGCGGGGTCTATACAGTACTAAATAGGGGTGGCTAGCAAGTAGAGAGACGCGCGGGAGAATGAGACTCCCTCTCACCGCACTTCGCTCGTCGGCTTAATATAACTAGTAAATGAAAAAAACAATAGATGTCTCTAGCATAGACCATTGAAATATACGAAAAATTAATTGATTTCGAACACATACCTATACAGAACTTTAAAAAATTTGATAGTGTGTGGATGTTCTTACGACAGAATTGGTGAAAGTTGATCAAATGATCTAAGTCAGCTGATACAGGTTGTAAGCTCTGGGCCATCGTATAAGAGACTTCCATGCACGTTTCTCGTGCATAAGTAGCTTCTCTTTGAAACTTCTATAATTTACTTTTTCTTCAAACACAGCAAAATTATTTTGTGTTGACATTATAATTATAATTTATAGAAATTAACTTTGTATATACCAATTTTTTATTGTAATTATAATTTATCCTAATCAATTAATCATCCTCCTGGGGAGAAAATCATGTTTGTTCTTAGAATATACTTTCATATAAAGTATTGTTACAAATATGTTAATTTGTAGTCAACACTTTTAAAGATTTTTTTTGATATTTTTGATTCTGTTTATGTTGAATTTATACGAAGGTGACCATATTAATGAGCAGAATTCAATTTGAGGTCGAATATAGGTGATGTGAAGAGTTATAAATGTGCTAATTTGCCTGAATGGCTTGCCAAGACGCATTATGTAGCCAAATATTTTGAATGCTTTGCCGACAATCGCGTCAATGTACCGGTTGAAAATTTTTTAGAGTCCAGCAATAATCCTAAGATCTAGATTAAGTATATAGAGGTAAATTCTAGATAAAACACAATAGAAATATAAAAATGAAAACAATATATGAATCTTTAGTGGAATCGGTAATAAGGTATGGAATAACTAGTTGGGGACTATCTTGCAAAACTAATAGAAAAATCCAAAATATTCAAAATTCGGCAAAAAAAAAATTTAATAAATAAAGTGCAACTAAAGATATACATGAACTCTTTAAGAAGCAAGGGTTTATGTCCATTAATGCTATATTTTGGTACAAACTAATTACACGATATCATGAAGATGGGACATATAAGCATAGATTGATTCATAAACATAGTACCGGATTTACGGTTAAAGAAGGACTATAATTACCGAAGGTTATAAATAAGTAGGGACGAAGAACACAAATCTGTCAGACTTAAAATATTTTATAAAATCCCATGTCATGTTAAAAAAAAACATTAATAAAAAAGATCAAATGAAAGAATTAATGAAAATGTTATTAAATAGAAGAAACTTATTTTGATAATTTTGTATCGGTTCTTGTATTGTTATATTGTATCGTTGATTTGTATTTGAGTTTTTAAGATTTATGTATTTAATTCATATGTATGTATTCTGGCGTTTATCATTTACAATTTATATATATATATATATATATGTTAGTATTAATTTCTTTGGGGGTAATCCGTATCAAAATCTGGTCCTCAGAAGGACCATTCGTCAACCGACGTTTCGCCTGAATCACAACAGGCATCTTCAGGTTGTCTTGTTAATAAATTTCCGTCACGAGGGGCAGTGCGTACACGTCCGTTCGTATCGGAAGCTTATTACCAAGTGAGGTCTGGTAAGTCAAAGTCTAAATTTGGGTACTGTGGCCATTATTGGCCTTATAAGGATATTTAGAGAAGCTATAGAGATATATAAAAGAATAAATATTATCAACAATAGAGATGATGGTATACGTCTCCCAACGGCATGGAAAAGCATTTTATTCAACAGTAGATATCTTAGTAAAAATAATATATTAGCGCGCAAAAATCAATTAAATATAACCACCGAGACAATAGAAGCAACATCGAGTACAAAGCGCATCACAAGGAGCCAAACAAATGCCATTAAGGCCAGCAACGGCCGGGAACACCCAATATTTAATACAAAATTCCCGAAAATCATTAAGGCCAATAATGACCACAGTACACAAATTTAGACTTTGACTTACCAGACCTCACTTATATATATATAATAAATAATAAATAAATAAATAAATGAAATTAAGAAAAACCTATAACTATCAAATATTGACGACTTATTAAGTATCTGGGATAGTGAAATTGGTAACACGCTGTCCGCGTAAGACAGAGGTCCGTGGTTCGAATCTAGGCTCCAACATTTAATTTTTCAGTTTTATTTTTTGATATTTGTGTGTTTCTCTTAATTTCATTTATTTATTTCTTATTAAATATTACGGGACGCCCTTCCATAAATAAATGAAAAATATAAATAACATATACATATATATTGATGCATCTACAGACAAATGTCCATGTGATTTTTTGTGGGTCTGATATGTAAAAATAAGAAAAATGATAAATAAATATTTAAAAAAAATTAACTGTTCAAGAAGTGCGTATCATCAGTTATCATTTGCATTTATCAAAAAAGGTGACTGCGTAACCGGTTAAAATAACGGTGTTTGTAATCACTATATACAACTCTGATACAACCGATTGTTCTGTATATAAAGGGTATCTAATAACTAGTAGCAAAAACTTCGGGGGGAGTCTTCTTCACTAGTCCATTCTCGCAAAATCTTTTTACCGTATATGGACAACAGTTTACCCGTCATTACTGGGATCTGACTGGAATATAAAAAACTCTAGATAAAAAATATATTTTTACTAAAAAAGTGAGAGACATAACTCTTAACTTATACCTACAGGGTGTTTCGTATAAGTTTTAAGTTAGATCTCTAGTAGCAAAGTATCTACTAGTAGCAAATTTGGGGGAGTTTTCATTCAATTTTAAACAGAAAATATTGTCACGGGACGTGACTTCGGGAGATAAATGAAAACACTAGAAATAAATTAAGGATTTATTAATCAGTGATGAATTATTATAATAAATTGACAAAGTTATTGGAAACGAATTAAATTTAAATACTAGTCTCAAATTCATTCCATTCCGCAATTTATCACTGGCCAATGAACACTTAATTATCGCTTGTTAACGCTTTCAATTATACTCAGTTCAACTATCGCATGTAAGTAGTTATTTCACTTAATTATTTCGCTTCATTTGATCTGCGCATCACTGGTATATCACACACATATTGGTAACGCCGATCGCTACGGTTTGTCGCTAATATCGCACCGGTAGAAACGTCAAAACAACATTGAATCGCCACGGCACTGGCCCTGCTGTTTATACGAAACACGTTGGTGTTTTTAATCCTCGAGAACATTCTTTATATTGTATTTGCGTAAAGGTTCCCGTTGCTTCCCGACTGTTGCATGTCTCCCAAATGTTGTAGATAATCCTAGAGTGCTGTAAAAAGTTCTAAATCATTTCATAGTGTTGTTCCAGTGACATCTTACAAGGGATTCGGAGAGTGCGTAATTCCTTTGGATGAAATGTATAAATATTCGTTTCACTTTGGGCATAAAATGTCAACAGTTGCGAAGATAAGCTACATCAAAGTTATCATTTTTTTAATCAATATTTCTGACTTATTTTCTATAAAACGTAGCTAAAGTGGAATATTAAAAAATTGATTCGCTTTGATACAAGTCAAAGAAAATGACAAAAACCTTACAGAAAATATTTTTAAAATTTCTGCAAGGTTTTAATCGTTTTGTTTGACTTGTATAAAAGTGAATAAATTTTTAATATTCGATATAAATCATTTTCATGAAAGTTTAAAGTTTTACAAAAGATATGCCAGAAATATTGAAAAAAATGCTTACTTTGATGTCGCTTATCTCCTTATCTGTTGACGTTTCACCCAAAGTGTAAAGAATATTTTTTAATTATTGTTTATACAATTTACCCAAATTTTTCTTTGCTAGCTACGAGATACCCTGTATAAGTTAAGAGTTAATTAACTTTTTTTAATAAAAATATATTTGTCTTGAACTATTCATAATGTTTTAATAATAATAAAAAAATGTTATTTTATATTCCAGAAGGATTCCAGCAGGAGCAACGGACGTATAGAAAGAATAATTCAAGAAATGTTGTTCCCTATTTACGGTAGAGCGATTTAAAATATTGAAAATCATGTTTAATCCCATCTCAGCAAGATCCAAGAACGGGTCCGAGTATGGCTTAGGGTGGCATGCAAAGTTTGGCGCGTTAACTCGCTCAAGGCATTTAATAGGCTAAGGATGCGGGTTTAGCAGTAAAAGCCTTACATCCGTTCTAGTAATCCGTGTAGGTACTCGTCAGAGGCTAACTGCAGATAATTGGATATTGATGACTCCCAGTCACAATTATTATCAGAATCAGTATTCACTAATAAGACACTCCCTGGTATATATTTTAAAGCAAATTCACTTCACTTGTCAAACCACGAGCACTGAGCCGATTACTGTTAGTAGTGGACAAAGCCAATTGTAAAACTGTGAATATACAAAATTTGTGAGGCAAATAAAAACATTGAAAATTAATTAGCAATTAATTACAAAGTCACTTAACATGAATTAAACTTAACGTTATTCTTTAAATCACACAATTTTGTAATAAATATCACTCGTGTACGAACGCTTTATTTATCATTCATTAGAACATTCGATTCTCACACGCATAAGTCGCACTTATTTATTAAGCTACTTAGGTAAGTACTCGCCTGATTATTTCGCTCGTTATCTGTCGTTTCGAAATTTCACGACTGGGCACATCTGGCCATCTCCGCAACGCATTTCGTACCGAACGATCTGTTAAAACAAGACTCTCCGCGACGGCCCCGGTCCGGGCTATTTATACCCAAAAACTCGATTATCGAACCGCCTTGATTATTCTAGGAGAAGGTTCCCGTCACTTTTAGGCATTACCAGATGTTTGCAGACGCTTTCCAAATATTGTAAATAATAGATATGTAATCTACGAGAGTTATTGTCGTTACCCACCTATGAGGGATTCTGTATCTAATCTCTTTTGTCATTTCGCTATAATATGGCATTGTTTTAAATAAATGCCATTCCACCTTTTACGGGATTATGAGCACCACAACTTTTCGCTTGTTTGCATGTTTTTTTTCATTACATTATGTACATGTAATCTTGGTTTAATATTACATAGTCTGTTGATATAAATTCCTACTCTTTTATTTAAATAAGAAGAAATATTTATAAATGTTTATTGAAGAAAATAATATATTATGTTATTTTGTTTGTTAATTAAAATACTAATTTTGTTTGATAAATGTCATTGATATTTTCTCTTTACAAGTAAGTAATTTTAGGGACTGATTAGTTGATTATCAAAGAAAAAGTTGCTTTACATTTCAAAATGTGTAAGACTGATTCTAATTTAAAAATATCAATTAACAATCTAGGTTTTTATTTAATGTAATTCCACTTATATACATTTTATTGAGAAATACATACAAAGTAAGAAGCCGGATAGTCGGCGCTCTTTGCTGACTAGTCGGAACATCTTATATACATGTCGGATCATTTTATAGATGTCCTATAGAGACGAAATTATATTTTTATGGGAAAGTAAGTATGGAAGTCTTTAGGTATTCATAAGGTTTACGACCGATCATATGGATGGCTTATGTGAATACTTTATACAATGTAACGTTCACCATTACCACCCATGATAAAATACCACATCTATAAAATTTTTGGAAATTGTATATATATGTAAGATTTACAACCGATAATTACAATGTTGTAATTATCACTAGCGCGACCGGCATCCAAAGCTTTTTCATTCCCCTAATTAACTACAAATATCAATTTTTTTTATATAAACTCACTATTTCAGACTGGTCGAGAAAATATCTCAAAAACTTTTAAGCCGATTTTGTTCACATTATAGAAATATATCATATCTAAATAAATACATAACCTACTTTTGTTTCGAATAAACGTGAAAAAAAAATCTATCTACCTACATTTTATGTTATCAGGGAACTTCATTTTGGTTACGCTGTCCAACATTTTAGTACACATTAAAAGGTAAGTGTACCGTAGTTGATTATTCAAATTGCTCAGCGGTATTCTGTTGTCATGTAAACTATTAAATGTGATGTATGGATTTCTGATAATTGAATGAGCCGGGCCGGGTCACAATTTGCCGGGGATAATGACTCCGCACAAAGCCAGCTGTTCGTTAGAAAGAGCTCACGGTTCCCATAATTCCTGCCCCCACGGGAGGGTGGACGTAGAACCACCCCCATCAGGGAGGCCTTCGGAGAGCAGCGCGACCTTTCGATTGTAAAGAAGGCAGAATCCAACACCGCCATACTCGCAACATCCCGTTATATAAATTGAGATCCTTTTTTGAAGTTCTTGTATATTATTGTGGGCGGACAACGTATAAATAGTTATCCGCCGGCTGAACTTAATATTCGATTATAGTAATGCCTCTCAAAATGACAATGCAAAAAGTATCGAATTACGTTTTCTCCCTGAAAAACATATATGAGTAAACCAAAAATAAGCCACAAGATAACCACTAACCTGTGATATATTATTTATCTTCTAGGCAGTTGGGCCGTTCTTGTTTCTTGCAGATGTCTTGAGAGTCTTTATTCTCCACGTCACAAAATAACACGCGAAAAGAATTAAAATTATGAAATTCCGGAAAAAAATTATCACAAAATTTACTGATCAGTTATTATATCCACCATTCAATGCGAAAAAATGCACACATTTTTTGTTAGAAGGAAAAAACGAAAACAATTGTTTCAATGTTTTCAAAAGTAGTTTTTGTGTTTTCGCGCCCCAAGCAGAGACCAACGACATCTAGCGATGAGTTTTAGCACAGAAGCAGTGGCCCTTTAGACCTATATTAGAAAATCAAATATGCCTTCCGGAAAGATATTATAAATGTTAAATATATTAATATAGATATTAGATCAATCATCATTTTGAGAGGCATATTTATTTATTATGTCGCCTAATCATCTTGACTTACCTTTATAAAATGTGCATCCTGTTCTATCATGTTGGGTTTGACTGCGTTGCTTTAAATTGTTGTAATATAAATGTTTTTTTTTAAATAGATGCGAACAAGGAATACGTGTCACATCAATATTCTTACTATTTTCAAACTAAGCTAAACGCTTGCGTTATGAAAATAGGACTAATTTGCTGGTCTGGAGTGAGGTTCGTACCCGCGACCTTTGGATCACGAGGCGAGAGTCCACAAGAACAATAAGCTACTCATAAGATTTGGTTCCATACATGCCTACCATGTAGTATCTTGTGTCTTTTTTTCGGCGGTCTCTCATTGCGAGGATGACGTCTCCCATGTTTTATTGATCATGCGTCCGAGCGTGGCTGAGGAGCCCTATTCTGGAACCGCACACCCTTCCACAAGTTGCGTCATGCATCCGATTTTACTATTACCGTATCCGGTAATAGTAACTTGTGAAGTGACTATGAAATTATGATTCAGATGGTCTCGTATAATATACCAAGACAAACGAGACATCACGAAGTGTTCTTTGTAGGGACCCTCAGGAATAACTATGCATTAAATTTACCGTAAACACGCATGCATCGCCTTGTAAACAAATTCTCGAAATTCGTAGACATTTTTCGTTGTAGGAGCATACCCGAATTAAAGAATTTCTTAGACTAAGAATATGCCAGTAGAAGAAGTCTAATGGGCTAAATTTTTATTTATTTTTTGTTCCCCATGAATTATATTATCTATATATTAATTACTCCAACCAATGTCGTTTCTGCATTTGGATAATTTCTGTTGCCAGTTTAAAAAAAAACATTTTAGAGTACATTAAAAAGATTAAAAAATATAGGAATACGAACAAACTGATATCAAAAAACATCCAAATCCAAATTATCGAAAATTAAAATATCGGAATTTTTAGATTTTTTTAAAATATTTTCGTGGAATCCGTGTATTCAAAACAGCCAACGTAATTGCAGTCAACGAATTTTTGTGCTGGTCATACCACAGAATGACGCTTTTTGACATTGACAGTAAGTATACGTTTACGCTTTTCTTTTTGCATTAATCTTGCTTCAATAAACGTTCAAAACATTTATTTATTACGCTTTATATTTTATTTAAACTGCAAAGTGAACTTAACCTTTAAACGTCTCTCATATAACCTCAAAAGACTCACAGCGCGTGGCGCGAATGTCATTTTACGTGTCATTTTCTCCGTATTTATACATAAATATTATTATTTTTCAGAATTCCGATGGAATACTCAACATCACAAACCGGCAATTTGATAATGCGATTCGAGTTCACAATATGAAAGAAGAAATGCCAGACGTAGACTGTCAAACATAACAGAAGAGGAATGTGAAAGAAGGAATGCTGACCAGCGGGAACGTAAAAATGCTAGGCAAAGAGTGTATGCTGAAGGAAGAAATGCGAAATCTTATTTTAAATGTGCAGTACAACTGTGCTAATGCATTTGCATCTTTCGGAGTGCAAATAAGTGACATACCAGGTGTAGGCCCGTATTGTTTAAAAATTTCAGGTGAAGTATATCATAGAACGTCTAGAAGTTTGCAGAGTGATGGAGAGGTGCCGGCATATGCGCAACTATATGTTTACGATGCGGATGAAGCAGTCAGGGTACGTATGAGCCATCCGTCTAACCTTAGATGTCAACAAAATATAATGGAAACTATTGATAATGTCATCCGTCGTGTAAGTCCATATGCTCTCCAATACAAAAGGTTGAAAGAAGCGGTTGAGGAAGAAGAATCTATAGTTGCAGAGCACGGGGGCCAGATGCGGAATATTCAACTACTCTTTACGCGTTCTTCGTTAGATGACCAAAGAATGTATAATGCTCCATCTAATAATAATGAAGTCGCCATTGTGTATGTAGCAGATTACGAAGGTAGGTTACCGCCAAACGTAGATTTTGCTGTTCACCCTAAGAATGTAGGAGGTCTCCAGCGTATTAATATGTTATCAAAACATTTAGATACGATGGTTTTTCCATTGTTATTTCCATCAGGTGAATTTGGTTGGACTCTACAGCCTTAAATAATACAACATTAACTGCATGGTTTAAACTTAACCAACAAGATAATGAGGCATGTAATATTAAGTATCAGGATTTAACTAATTTCTATGTTTTTTCTAGCAATAAGCAGTGGAAGAAGAGGCAATGTGGCGGGGACAAGATTATTGGTCGCATGTCCCCCGTTTCTCCTAGAAATATAGAATTATACCATTTAAGACTTATTCTTTTACAAGTGACTGGGGCTACGTCCTTTGAATCTTTGCGGACTATTAATGGTTGTCTTACTTCCTACATTTCGTGATGCAGTACGAGAATTAGGACTCATCGATGATATTGGAGAATGGCAGCGTTGCATGGCTGAAGCTTCAACGTATATGATGCCCAAAGCTCTTCGTGACCTATTTGTCTTATTAATGATTCATTGCCTCCCACCAGATCCGTTGCAGCTGTGGAACGATTTCAAAGATTTGATGTCAGAAGACTTTAGTCGTCAAGGTGCTACTGCAGAAATTGCACAAAATTGTTCCCTTTTGTATATTCAAAAGGCATTAATAAATGAAAATTCTTCATGCACATCACAGGGTTTGCCGGGACCAGATTACAGCAATACTTATAATGAAGTGGTTGATATTAATTTAGCATTAGAAAGTTCTTTAGGGTTAGAGATGGCTGGAAAACTCAATCGAGAACATTGTGCTTTCGACAGTATATTAAGTAAAAAATTTCAGATGTACCTGAAACAAAAAAATGTTTCTTTATTGACGGTCCTGGTGGCACAGGTAAAACGTTCCTTTATAAGACTATTATACATACTTGAAGAGGAAGATCTAAGAAAGTTTTATCTGTTGCTTGGACAGGAATATCAGCAATTTTATTACCAGGTGGACGTACATGTCACATGGCTTTTAATTTACTTCTTGATTTATAGAATAACACAACATGCAGAGTGACATCCAAGAACCGTGCAATTATAAGTGCAGCTGATGTTATCATCTGGGATGAAGCACCGATGGCGCCAGTTATAGCTTTAGATATAATTGAACGTACTCTGCGCGATATAATGGGTAATAATGATATTTTTGGCAATAAAGTAATCATTTTGGGCGGCGACTAGACAAATTCTACCAGTTTCTCGAAGGGCTTTTCGCGGTCAGTTAGTAGCGACATCTATTAAAAACAGCCAACATTGGAAAAATTTTACTATTTTCAATTTGAAAACTAATGTCCCCGCTTTAGAAGGTGAAAATTCATTTACACAGTGGCTTTTAGATTTAGGCGATGGAAAGCTGCCTCCTGTGGAAGGAAAGTATGCGTCATCAGTGCTTATTCCAAATGAAAGTGTAAGTCAAAATGTTGTTCAAAGCATATATAATGAAGTACATTCTATAGCGGATGTTCCCCTAATGAGTAAACGAGCGATACTGTGTCCAAAGAATGAACATGCTCGATTGGTTAACGAAGATGTACTCGGGCGTTTAGAAGGTCCAATCTTTACATTTTATTATGTGGATAGTATTAAAGATGATGGTCGTGAAATGGACTACAAAATGATATATTTTTAAAATACATTCATTTATCAATAATCATTAAACTAAAATGCTATGTAATTTATTAATAAATAAGACGCTGTAATTTTATCGATAAAAATAAATACAAAGAAGAATTCGACAGCTGTTTCATTTTTTGTATGTCACTGACAGCTACCATAGACAGTAAAACCTGATTTTTTCACTGAAATTTTGTCTGTCACTGACAGCTACCATAGACACCAAAACCTGATTTTTTTCTCCTCAATGTTGATGAATTCATTATTTTTAAACCAGCCAAACTTAAAAACTCAGAGTTGACAGCATCACAATATTATACAGTAACTGTCAAGAAACAAAAAAAGAAATATTGCTTACTTCAAAATACGGCCAATTATCAAATTCTATTAACTTTGTAACAGTTAGGAAATCAATTGTGTTTGTTGCAGAGCAAACACAATTGGCCGCGGGACGACCGTTATTGGCCGCGAAGCGGCCACAATAGCAAAAATGGAAATTTTCCAGATACAATTGGCCGCGAAGCGGCTGACGTAGACATAGGTAAACAATTGTGTTTGCTGCACAGCAAACACAATTAGCCGCGCAGCGGCCATGGTTGGCCGCGGAGCGGCCGTCATTGGCCGCGATGCGGCCACAATAGCCGCCCGCAGGGCCTAGCAGTAAGCAATCGGCGAAGCCGATTGCTTTCCTGCTAGTACTTATTTATTTTAAAGAGTTCTAATTATTGTTTATTTCCCTTTAAAATATGTTTTAAATCTATATTTTAAATTTAATTGGTTTATTTTAACTTTTTGTCTTATTTATCTGGTTTATTGGTTTAATTATCTTTATTTTACTTTATTATTAATATGTCAAAGGTTTCTAATTATTACTGTTTGCTTTTGTACTAATTATTGTTTATATGTGTTCATTTTTCTTATATTTGTTTTATTTCTATTATTTATTTTTTAGTTATTTACCTAAAACATGTTTTATGTTAGGTATATAAAAATCCCTGTAACTTTCTTGTACTGTAAAAGCCCACAAGGGCGTTGATTAATAAATAAATAAATGACTCTCACCTAATGTTCCACGGGTTGGTGGTTCTAGCCCCGTTCCAGGATACCACCAAGTTAGTCCCATATTAATGGGCGGTCCCCGTAGTCCAGTAGTCATGATACTGGATTCTCATATCAGAGGATCCAGGTTTGATTCCTGGTGAGGTCACATTACGTCTACGTGATTTTTTCAAGCCTGCGTGCTTTTTGTGAAGTGGCGTTTGGACTAATATAGTGCTAAAAATCAACATTCAAATAAGGATTACATATAGCACAAATGTTTAGATTAGTTTGAAAATAGTAATAAGATCATTTTAATAAATGCAAATTTATATGTTGCTAGAGCGTGCCGAAGACACTTGTAATTCGGATAATGGGCATAGTCTTTATTTATAATGTTTTATTATCAGAGTATCATGTGCCTATTATCCTGTTAGTGTCTCTAATAAATAAAAATAAAAATAAAATAAAAATAACTTACCACCAATTCTAATCAGTGTATCAAACGCCTTGCCGTTTACCTTGGGGTTTTCTCATACGAATACCCACTTAACTATATCAAGAACTCTTGTTATTTTATGGACTGGGCCCACCATGAATTCGTCCACCCATCGGTTATATTAAAGTATTTAAAAAACCACTCAACAACAACGGTATCTATGTTTTTCACATGTATTGTTCCGCCCTTCTTATCAAGGAAATAATCTGAAGAAAGGAATCAGCAGTCCTTATTCAAAAGTCCTTGTTTCTTCTAGGTTTTTATTGTCTGGGAAAAATTAATACAAAATAGCGACAATTATAACAAGGGGTTTAAAGGTAGATTTCCCAGTTGCTGTGCCCCCGAGGCCCGTCCATTTTAAATACATTAACTCTCTCTATCTCCCGTTTCTTTGATTCACTCCGATAGACGTTCATCTAAATACATTACAGCAAACAAAGTAAAAATCTGCCAGTGTCAAAGGTTCGCTATTTATAATCTAGACAAGCCTTTTTAAATTGTATTGATTCAGCTTGACGACAATATTGTGATCTAAATCTGTTCAAGTGTGATTCTTGGCAACGTGACTGTATTACAAGACAAAGGTGTAATAATCCATTTCACTTTTAATCATTTACAAAAAATCAGTTGTAGACTACGAATAGTCAGTTGTAGACTACCCTCCGCAGAATTGTCAAGGCATCGAGTGCTGTAAAGACCCTTTTAACACGGGCCCTTTGTATTATTTCCTGTTTGCAGTTTCAGTTTCCTTCCACTTAATGTTTTTAATTAGAACTGGAGTGGTCTCGCGATGAAAGCCCTAGAAAAGTTTAATTTGTCCGTTATCTAAAAGACATTATTGTTTTTAAAGGGTTTGTTTGATTACAAAACTCAAAACCATTTTAATTAGAGTCGAAAACACGAGACTTATTTAGAAAAAATCATTGGCTTCGTTGTATTTTGATATAGAAGACATCGAAATTAAAGAATTTTTAAATGAAAATTTCATAAAATGTAATACATTTCTTGAGAAACGTAAGATTTTTATTAAGTAATAAAGTAAATCAGCATTTGTATTCAAAATAATGGTGCATACGTCATCTGAATAATAATAAAAATATTTATTTCCAAAAAAACGAAAAATTAACAAAAAGTGTGCGAGAAATTATGGACCGTTTTTAATGATAGATAGATAGATAGATTTATTTCACATTCATAGGTGATAAAATTTTATAGTTTATACAAAAATATATAACCATGTTTCAGTGTTGCTGAGGGTCTTAGCGGCTAAGTAAACACCACATTAATTTGACGCCCTGTCTGCTACACTAGTATTTTACTGTATTATAGCAGACAGTGCTCTTCCAGTAGGTACAGTACATGTGCAAGAATATTTATTATTTATATAAAGCAGTTATTATACGAATAAATCTTAATATTAACATTAAAAAAATGAGATAAATTGGATAGTGAATAAAAAAAAATATATAAAAGTCGTTGAAAAGATTTAATATAGGTACGAGTATTTTTAAAATTTTGGTTATATCTTGGCTTTTGAAAGGTTTTGTGCATGCTTTCTTTCCTTTTCATGGAGCCAAAATTTCACCTTTGTAGAAAAATATTCGAGACTATTTCTACAAGTTTGGAATAAGTAATAAGTAGATTAATGTAACTTGCGGTAAATAAAAAAAAAAGGTTTTTCTTTTATAGGTTATTATCCCCGGCAAATTGTGACCCGGCCCGGCTCATTCAATTATCAGAAATCCATACATCACATTTAATAGTTTACATGACAACAGAATACCGCTGAGCAGTTTGAATAATCAACTACAGTACACTTACCTTTCAATGTGTACTAAAATGTTGGACAGCTTAACCAAAATGAAGTTCCCTGATAACATAAAATGTAGGTAGATAGATTTTTTTTTCACGTTTATTCGAAACAAAAGTAGGTTATGTATTTATTTAGATATGAGATTTCTATAATGTGAACAAAATCGGCATAATAGTTTTTGAGATATTTTCTCGACCAGTCTGAAATAGTGAGTTTATATAAAAAAAATTGATATCTCATTAGTGATATTTGTAGTTAATTAGGGGAATGAAAAAGCTTTGGATGCCGATCGCGCTAGTGATAATTACAACATTGTAATTATCGGTTGTAAATCTTACATATATATACAATTTCCAAAAATTTTATAGATGTGGTATTTTATCATGAGTAGTAATGGTGAACGTTACATTTTATAAAGTAATCACATAAGCCATCCATATGATCGGTCGTAAACCTTATGAATACCTAAAGACCTCCATACTTACTTTCCCATAAAAATATAATTTCGTCTCTATAGGACATCTATAATATGTTCCGACATGTATATAAGATGTTCCGACTAGTCGGCAAAGAGCGCCGACTATCCGGCTTCTTACTTTGTATGTATTTCTCAATAAAATGTATATTGGTGGAATTACATTAAATAAAAACCTTGATTGTTATTTGATATTTTTAAATTAGAATCAGTCTTACACATTTTTAAATGCAAAGCAACTTTTCCTTTTGGTAATCAACTAATCAGTCCCTAAAATTACTTACTTGTAAAGAAAAAATATCAATGACATTTATCAAACAAAATAACATAATATATTATTTTCTTCAATAAACATTTATAAATATTTCTTCTAATTTAAATAAGAGTAGGATTTTTTTATCAACAGACTAAGTAATATTAAATCAAGATTACATGTACATAATGTAATAAAAAAAAATCATGCGAACAAGCGAAAAGTTGAGGTGCTCATAATCCCGTAAAAGGCGGAATGGCATTTATTTAAAACAATGCCATATTATAGCGAAATGACAAAAGAGATTAGATACAGAATCTCTCATGGGTGGGTAATGACAATAACTTGTAGCACAGTCTACCACACTCTCGTAGATTACATATCTATTATTTACAACATTTAGAAAGCGTCTGCAAACATCTGGTAATGCCTAGAAGTGACGGGAACCTTCTCCTAGAATAATCAAGGCGGTTCGATAATCGAGTTTTTGGGTATAAATAGCCCGGACCGGGGCCGTCGCGGAGAGTCTTGTTTTAACAGATCGTTCGGTGCGAAATGCGTTGCGGATGACGGCCAGATGTGCCCAGTCGTGAAATTTCGAAACGACAGATAACGAGCGAAATAATCAGGCGAGTACTTACCTAAGTAGCTTAATAAATAAATGCGACTTATATGTGTGAGAATCGAATGTTCTAATGAATGATAAATAAAGAGTTCATACACGAGTGATATTTATTACAAAATTGTGTGATTTAAAGAATAACGTTAAGTTTAATTCATGTTAAGTGACTTTGTAATAAATTTCTAATTAATTTTCAATGTTTTTATTTGCCTCCCAGATATTGTATATTGACAGTTTCACAATTGGCTTTGCTCACTACTAAAATATATACCAGGGAGTGTCTTATTAGTGAATACTGATTCTGATAATAATTGTGACTGGGAGTCATCAATATCCAATTATCTGCAGTTAGCCTCTGACGAGTACCTACACGGATTACTAGAACGGATGTAAGGCTTTTACTGCTAAACCCGCATCCTTAGCCTATTAAATGCCTTGAGCGAGTTAACGCGCCAAACTTTGCATGCCACCCTAAGCCATACTCGGACCCGTTCTTGGATCTTGCTGAGATGGGATTAAACATGATTTTCAATATTTTAAATCGCTCTACCGTAAATAGGGAACAACATTTCTTGAATTATTCTTTCTATACGTCCGTTGCTCCTGCTGGAATCCTTCTGGAATATAAAATAACATTTTTTTATTATTATTAAAACATTATGAATAGTTCAAGACAAATATATTTTTATTAAAAAAAGTTAATTAACTCTTAACTTATACAGGGTATCTCGTAGCTAGCAAAGAAAAATTTGGGTAAATTGTATAAACAATAATTAAAAAATATTCTTTACACTTTGGGTGAAACGTCAACAGATAAGGAGATAAGCGACATCAAAGTAAGCATTTTTTTCAATATTTCTGGCATATCTTTTGTAAAACTTTAAACTTTCATGAAAATGATTTATATCGAATATTAAAAATTTATTCACTTTTATACAAGTCAAACAAAACGATTAAAACCTTGCAGAAATTTTAAAAATATTTTCTGTAAGGTTTTTGTCATTTTCTTTGACTTGTATCAAAGCGAATCAATTTTTTAATATTCCACTTTAGCTACGTTTTATAGAAAATAAGTCAGAAATATTGATTAAAAAAATGATAACTTTGATGTAGCTTATCTTCGCAACTGTTGACATTTTATGCCCAAAGTGAAACGAATATTTATACATTTCATCCAAAGGAATTACGCACTCTCCGAATCCCTTGTAAGATGTCACTGGAACAACACTATGAAATGATTTAGAACTTTTTACAGCACTCTAGGATTATCTACAACATTTGGGAGACATGCAACAGTCGGGAAGCAACGGGAACCTTTACGCAAATACAATATAAAGAATGTTCTCGAGGATTAAAAACACCAATGTGTTTCGTATAAACAGCAGGGCCAGTGCCGTGGCGATTCAATGTTGTTTTGACGTTTCTACCGGTGCGATATTAGCGACAAACCGTAGCGATCGGCGTTACCAATATGTGTGTGATATACCAGTGACGCGCAGATTAAATGAAGTGAAATAATTACGTGAAATAACTACTTACATGCGATAGTTGAACTGAGTTTTATTGAAAGCGCTAACAAGCGATAATTGAGTGTTGATTGGCCAGTGATAGATTGCGGAATAGTATAAATTTATTTGTTTAAATTTAATTCGTTTCCAATGACTTTGTTAATTTATTATAATAATTTATCACTGATTAAAAAATCCTTCATTTATTTCTAGTGTTTTCATTTGTCTCCCGAAGTCACGTCTCGTGACAATATTTTCTATTCAAAATTGAATGAAAACATCCCCAAATTTGCTACTAGTAGTGTGATGGTCGACATAGAGATAGATTTAATAAATTTAGAAAATCTTAAAATAATAATATTCAAAAAAGCCAAGTATGGACATCAAAAATATATTTCTTCTGGTTTGAATCGTTTAAAAGTAAAAGCCTGATATATTTCTTCTCAAGATTCCATGTATTACAAGAGGCTAACAAAATATTGAATATTCAGCTATACAAGTAATATTTCTTAGGTCTTTATTATACCTTAGATATAATTCTGTGTCAAACTAATATTGTTTATGACAATCCTAATAGACTCGACCTTGTGAGTAGGTGCGAACGAGCCTTTATTATTTATGAATCGGAACAGCAAGTCTCGCGTGTAGCGGGTGCTTTACTGTTATTTTAACGAAACGGACCAATCACAGGCGCGCTTTGCCTTCGACGGGTTGAGCCGGAGGCGACCGTCCCGATGACTGAATCCGGCCAATGGCGAGCGCCGCCGGTGAGGTCATCGCGCATAGGATGAGTCACTGCACTAGCGTGGATTTCGGAGATATGGTGCAATCGTTACTATAAAAGGAGCGAACACGATATACTCAGCCCCTTCAGTTCGAGACCAGACCTGCCAGCGGAAGCGCTGCCCGAGAGACTACTGCCAGAGACTTCATTTGGAGAACAGCATTTGCGGACGGAGTTGCTGCCCGGACGTATGGAGGAATCTACCATTCATCAGTACCAGAGAGGATCATACCGCCACTGTGTAACAGCTAAGGAACACATTTATATTATCTATTACGGTTAATTATTTTCACTATCGAAATGTATTTATTTTGGGAATATTTGAGTTCGGAATAATTATGTGTAATTAAATATCACGATTGCTTGTGTGATATTGGTTCAAATCGTACGAGAAAAACGTTCCAAACGGATGTATTTTTATGCAAAGCGAATTTCATACCGTTTATGCTAAAAATTGAATACACGGATTTCTATATGAATTACTTAGTAGCATTTTGATGGTTACTGTATTGCGTAGGTATTGCGCAATCATTACACTCGGTCTACAACTAACTCTTTATGAATCGAGTACCTCGGTATATTCGGCTTAACAAGTAGCTTCAGAACGACGAGTAAAGGACAGAATGGAGAGATCTAACTAAAGATTGGGGATATCTGGTTTGTGTTAGCCTAGCTGGCTGAGGGGTGGATGATTGCCGGCACTTGGGCGTGGAACCCGCACAAGCCCCTGCAGGGTCCCTTAAAAGCGGGGCCCTCCTTGTTGCTCGGGGTCGTCAATAAACCGACCACCTAACCTCATCCGGCGCAAACTACTTAAACCAACAAAAAGGTTCCCTTTGTCTTTGGAAGGATTTCCATGCTTGAATGCTGTAAAACCTTGATAGAAAACGTTAACTTCTATTTCGTCCTCTGTAAGAAAGACAGGGCCAGAATAAATATAAAAACCATTCACTCATATGGAATAGCTGGGATATTATAAATATGTTACTAACACTCTAACATTTGTCCAAAGTAAATGTTGCAAGATGCAGAATCGTGGGACGCCGCTCTGAAAAGGCATAATGAGATTGCACAATAATTTGTAACATCGCTGACTATGCCCGCAAAGGAGGCTAATGTCGTCATCAATTCGTACCAAAAGAGTACATGATTCTTCAAACACCGGCCTAAAAGAAAGGCGCCTCAAGACAACACACATCATCAGAAACTCGTACCAAAAGAGTACGGCCTTCTCAATTATAAGCCTAAAAGAGGGGCGTCACGGGATCACATCTCGTAAAGAAGAGATAGAGTCTCGGGATGCAGTAAGTTCCGGAGGAACAAGGGGGGTCGTTTAGTCACTTAGGAAGTCGGCCACCGGGTTTAGGCGGGCGCGGAGCCTCAACCCCTCTCAGCAGAGATGCTGAGGGTTTAAAAAACCAAAATTTAGCATTCAAAGAAACTATTATTTCATATAAACTCACGGGCTGTTGTAGAATCCTTTCGAACAAACCATCCCCGAGACCTTATCTATTTATTCATAAAGAAGTTTCACTTCAAAAAAATGTGGTATTTCGTAGATAGCAAATATATGTATTATTTTCCCACGGAATTAATATGAACAGGTTCATGCACGTATAAGACGGAACCATTCAAGGTAAGAATATGCTAATACAAAGTGTTTATAATTATTAATTTCAGTGTTATTTAATATGTGTGAATTTTTCCCTTTGCGCCGTTCGAACGATTTTACTGGTTTGTCTCAAATCGAAAATGTTTTATTTCTAATACATGAATTCTTTCTAGTGTACGTATTTTATTGTAACATAAATGTATAGATTATTAGGTTCGTTAGATGTTTTTATTACGTAATATTATGCAATTGTTTCCACACTGCTCCTATAAAAGAATTTGAAGTTATTACGATACACAACGGGGTCCTTCATCCATTAGACGATTCATGTGCCAATTCAACGACGTATTACGAATAGTATATATTGTATTTATCGAGATTTAGTCGCATTTATTATTTCTAGTGAGGTTTTTAGTATTGGTTCCAGGCGCCATTATGAGGCGGAAATAGTTCATATTCATAGCCCGACTGCAATAGGTATTTTTGTCGCGTAAGAGGTAGCACTTTTAGGAATATAACTGTGTTTTATGTTTCGTCCCTGACGGACAGGATGGTATAGCTGTGGCTATTTAGGTAATATACTTAGTAAATGCAAAGGGCATTAGGTATTATCAATATAGTATGCGAACCCAAGATGTTAGAATTATTTTCAGTTAATACGTATTTTTAGTTAATTTGTCGTATAGAATGATTTTCGTATAGTAAGAAAATTATTTCATATGAAAAGTTGAATTTTAGTTGTAGTAATATTTCTGTATAGAATATTTAATTTTTAACAACTGTAACGTTACATCATATGGTTGAAGTCGACCGGTTGCATCCTGCCGCTCGATCGCGCGCGCTCACATATAAGATCGGAATGAAAAATATAATAATAAATACTACTCGCGTCAATTATTTTACGACTGTATAATATTTTTCATATAATAGAAAGCATCTCTAGAAATACCGTCATGTGACGAGGACCCTCTATCATGCGGGATCATCACAGTGCTTACCGTGACCAGGAGAACGATTTATATTGAAATACAATAAAATGCGTTATAACATTAATTGAACATCATTTCGACATTAAATACAGTCTGCTCGATTTGATTAGGATACCCCACTATCTACCTGGGCCATCACAGTATTTTAATACAAATCGAATTTGATTATCTATCAAATAAATATGTAAATATTTTATATAGGTACAATGAATAAATACAAAATAAATCTTGGTAATTTTCATCAAAATACATATGGGATATTCGTATAATGCATACATTATCTCTTCACAAAAAAATTACAAGTTTAAGAGGCCCCAGTACAAGAATTTCGTAATTGTTCTCGATTTTGCTTAATTTAACGTAAACTTATTTAATCATTTTGCAAAACCCATAGCTAAAAAGGCTTTTTTTAAATTTTATTATTATAGATCTATTTACTCTCGAAGCATTTCCTTATAATATATCAAGTAATATATTGTTATAATATCAAAAAAATTATAACCCCGAAACACTCTTTTAGTTTTCATGCAATAGAGTTATCTTTGGTTGTCTTTGTTTGAAAAAGAAGTGGTGCTTAGATTTAGATATAGATGGAATTAGACAAGTTGTTAAATATATCATTTTAAAAAAGACAAAATTTAAACTTTCTGTTTCCTATATTGCAGTATCCATAAAACCATTAAAATATCGATTATTTTAATTGAATTTTACACGCGTACTAAGAAAATTTCACTGTAATTAATATAAAAATATTCAAAAAATTATACTTCATACTCAAGAAATCGAATTAATTAAATCGTATAGTCTGTTATGGCCGTGCGCGGCGGCGGCGAGCCCGCGCATTTCAGACCATACGATTTAATTAATTCGACTTCTTGAGGAAAAAAAAAATATCAACAATATAAATGCAATAACTACGTAATAAAAGTGTATAAGGAAATAAAAAAATAAAGAATATTATCAAAATAAATACAATAAATAATAAATTAAATTTTTAGGCAAACTATAAAAATAAGATTAGTAGCTTTATCTTTTGTACGTGTATAGTTCTACGAACATTACATATATCAAGAGAGCTGTATTGATTGCCTATTGCATATTTGTGTAGGCGAATTCATAACACAATAAGCGCGCATAAATGTTACTTGAATTTTTAAAATACTGTATTGGATATATTTTCATGGTAATTACAATTTTAATTAATTAATTTAAATTTTAATTAAGTAATTACCAGGAAATTTCCCCACGTTTCATCTTTCACTTATTGGTACCCATTTTTATATTAAATTCGTGTCTTCGACGCACTTCTATACATCTCAAAGATGACAAAGAACCATAAGATAGCGCTTCAACAAAGTGCAGATTCTTCGTTGTTGTCCGTAACGGAAGCAAAACGTAACAAATATCTCAAGTGCAAAGCTTAGTCTTATTTCTCTTTATCTGACTTTACTTTGAGACGATATTTTAATTGCGTTACGAGTCTCACTAACTCGGCACCGAAAAGTTTATTGTTCGTCATGTGAATCCACGGCGTGTAGTTCAGAACTCGTGTGCAAGTAATCACAATATATATTCAACTTGATTGTTACTAAACTTAATTATGATTGCTCCAGCTATAACTTCCATTTGAATTTAAATTTCACGTATCAAGATTACACATTAAAATCAAAATGTCCTATACATTAAATGAATACGAGGGATGATTTTTCTAAGGGTTCTAAAGTGAAATTTTAGGAACGGATGGCATTCACTGAATAAGGAGATTCATTTGAAAATGAGTGATATCCAAATAAACATAAACATATTTTTGCTTACATTTTTTTTACTGTAGATTAAGGATTTCTTAATACATACACAATAAAAAAATAAAATAATAGTATTATCAGAAACAATTATTAATAAAATTAATCCCAATTATATGAATGTCGTTGTCTGTTCGCCCCTCCGTCTGTCCCTGTAACTTCGTGTAACATATGTAATTTCGTTCGAATTCACGGCTAAAAAAACAAATTAAACGGCCGGAAATGGGGCTTGAACCCCGGGCGAGCGAGCTCAAACGCAGAGACCCACGGAAGTTGCCACCACCGCATGCGCGGGACCCTTAAAAATTCAAAGACGCGAACCATTTGTACAAAAAAATATTAACCGCGCACAATATATTTTCAAAAATATATTTTCTTAAAGTACTAAGTGCTTATAAACATTTTCTCCACTACCAATGGCGTCTCCTGCTTGGTGTAGTGGTTGAGTATCCGGCTCCCTCCCGGGGGACTCGGGTTCAATTCCCAAAGCTGGATTTTTTTTCTGATTTTATTTTATTTATTTTGATGTCAATTTTGTTTATAATTTTAATTATTTAATTATCTAATCGCGTTAGTTTTATACACGCAACTAATCAAAATAATGCGAACCATAAAAATATGTCAATGAATACACATATTAAAGCAATTTGAATTTTCTAAAATAATAATAAAAATAACATTAAATAATTAGGATAGATAAAAAAATGATTTGAAATTAATTTACAAGACAATGCTTCAAGTTCTTGTGATAATACAGATCGTTACGGCTGTGGAAAAACATGTCTGTAACAATTTTGCATACAATGCCATTCTTTAATTAGACCTCAATGACAGCGCCACTTGTACTTCAGAGTTGGTGCTGTGCTCCAGCCTTCAGCTCCAGAACCCATGAAAACGGCCTTTGGCAATATTTGCGGAAGCGCCGCATTAACGTGCCAAAGCGAACAATATTCTGTAAAAAGAAAAACAAAAAAATGTCGCATCAGTAAAACTAAGCAAGAATTACGGAAAATTTTGCAAAAAAACGACTAGAGATAACCAAAATCTTCTAAATGTACCAAATCAGGAAACTAAACTTTAGTGGCGGTAGGAGTACAATTTTCTTGCAGTCAATTT